>JAHREE010000562.1:529734-560762 GCA_033628505.1 Tringa tobata
TTTTTTTTTTTTAAGAAAAAAATCCATAAATCCCTAAATCCAAAAGAATCACAGTAATTTTTACAGTGGTTTAAAAGAGATTTTTCAGACCTGCTGCAGTATTACAAATCAGCTCTCTAGCACAAATTTTTAAAACGAGAAAGGGGAAAAAAAGGAAAGGTATTCAGATCTGATTTGTTCTCTTTGCTATATGTTCCAACAACTTACAGTTCAAAATACCTTTTTAATCAAGTAAACTGCTGAGATTTTCCACAAATTTGGAAGGGCATTTTTTTATTTCACCTCATGTTGCTGAAAACAATTGGATGTGTGTTTCCTGCATGACTTTACTCCCCCCCTCTTTTAATAGGTTTTACAAATACATCCACACACTTATTTCAAACTGACACTTGAGAAATGAATTAGATTTTTTTATTTTTATCAGGCATGAGCCAAGCAAGAAAATAATTTAAAGCAGCAGGTAATTACACCAATGAAATATTTATGGAAACTGATTACACCAAAACACTCATTTTTATCTCAGCATATTTGTCTTTTATGCAACTATGCAAAAAAGCGGGTTTAGGAGTTATACAAAGTTACAGTTCACTCCTTTCACAAATGAGAACACAGGCAATGACTTCCAGAAGGCCAACCAAGTGCAAACCACTGCAATAATACATATACTGGGGAGGTACAGCTATGAAAGAGCTGTCTTCACCAGTCTTGAGACAGCCGTAGAGAAATAGTAATATTGAAAGTCACCCCTTCTCCAGTGTCAGCACAGAGTCCATGCTGTGATGGATGATGCAGCGAGAGAGGCTGGGATGGTGCTGAGGCACTGCTGGACAATGTGATGGCTCACTTTGCCCTGCCAGCCTGAGCATGACCTTGGATTTGTTGGCCACCTTACTCTGAAACTAAACCGTGTGGGACACACATGGCCTTTTCATTGCCTGCTTCTACTGCACAGGATACTGGACTCAAGAGAGCTCCCCAGCACTACTACAATGCAAAATTTAACACTGAGTTCAGAAACCAGTATGGTTTAGCCTCCCACATAATTGCAAACCCCCAGGCCAGCTTGCTGCCAGCCTTTCCAAAGAGGGGACAGGAGAGAAGGACTGGCACAGATCTCACAGGAACAACACTGGAAAGCCTCCCCGCTGACACGAGTTTTACTCTCAACGCTACCAGATGAAATTTTGTCTGTGCGCATTAACTTCAGAGTGAGCAATACAGACAAATGCTTTTCTATTGACACTTCCATAATGGCTGGCATCTGCCTTCCCGTTACTTCTAATCATGAGGCAGTTATCTGGATTGCTAGGTCATTCTGGACCTCTCCAAAATGTACAAAAGTATATTGGTAGATTAAAAAATTGGCCTGTGAGAGAATGAGTGCACTTTGTGTCAGAAGGCAGGTCTTCAGGATGCTGAATGTTGGATTTTTGTGTCATTGTACTTCCCCCACTTCTGTAAATGTGTCAGCAAGCCTTGTGGGAAGAAGTTTCAGATCTTTATAAAGGCTACATATTTATATATAGCATGGATTTTTATATAGATGCTAAAAATGGAAAGCAATTCCCATATGGATCAACAAATAGTTCTCTATAAACACGATGCACAGGGGCTGGAGTGGAGTCATATTTAATACATTCTAGACTTAAACCACCATTTATGTGACAAGCTGCAGCGTAGAAAAGCAGTTTTCACGCCAAATATAGTCCCTGTGTTGGTGCCAAGGCCAAAAGAGCAAGAGCAAATGGAGAACTTGCAATTCTTCCCTTGGGGCCATTTCACAACAGCCTGCAGACAGCAGATGGGAAAACACCACTGCGTCCAGGCACAGCTCCTGTGCCCTCCTGCAACCCTAACATGTACTCAGGTGCTGCTGGTTGTACTACCAGGCTAATCCTACCCTTCCTGTACACATCCGGGGGAGGAAGCATGTCTGGCTTTGTCCACTGCTGTCCTTCTGCTCTGGACCTGATTGGACTACAGAAATTTGCCCAGCCATTGCCTCGGGATTCCCAAACCGTCTAAAGGGCCACATACTTGACAGTAACTACAGGGTTTCTTCTGAAAGCGAGAAGTATAATAAGTCATTGGAGTAGACATGCACAGAATACATATTTGGAGAGTAGAACAGATTATTAACAAGAAGTGGGAGAGCTTTAAAAATACCAAATGGCCTTGCATGGAACCAGCAAAAGAAGGCTATGTGGTTTCTGCCACCTTGATTTAGAGAAAAGAAATTGCCTTCTAAAGATCCCTAGAGAGAAAACTTCAGACAGAAGGAAAGATTATTAGTTCACATATTTGCCAGCTTTCCACCAAACAACAGTTGATGATGGCATTAGAGATAGGAAGGAGCAAGAAATTAAGGTATAAACAGCACAGCAAAAGTCACAGGATAAACTCTGCATGGAAGAAGACAGAAAACTTGAAGTTAACTTATATAAAGCTGTTTATCTTATAAATACCAGCTCACATTGTAATGGCTAGCTCTCCAAAGAAACACTGCATCTCTGTGTGCAGTTTTCTGAATATTTCCTTAGCCAATATGGGGAACAAAGGTAAGGACACTTCTGAGCATCCTCTTCACTGCTAAGAGTCATTACGGTTTCCTCTAAGTATTGTGCAGATGTATCAGGATGAAAATAAATTTAAAAGATACAGTCATTCTAAAAAAGAACATGCAGTGAAAATTACACACAAGAACTAGAGCAGTCCCTCAATTTTACAGACTGCAGTGGTTATGGTAGTATTTCCCAGAAATATTGCTGAAACTAGTAACATTTCCAAAAGCTGAAATTAACTTTACATACTATTGCCATATAGAAGGTATGTTTCCAATTCAAATCAAATAAAAAGTGAGTTGCCAACTAGGGCAAAATGAATAAAGAAGATGTGGAAATCAAAGGAAGTGAAACAGAATTTATACGTTACAAGTTTTGAGGAAGGACAGATGCCAGTACACACATTAAACATGGTGACACTTCCCTAGAGAATTACGGTAATACTTCACCCTTAAATAACACACTCAAAGCGCTTCACAGACATTAACTAATTAATCTTCAATCCTCATGTGGCTGTAAAAATTATACAGTAGGGAAATAAGGTCAGATCTTCAGAGGAGATCAAGCTGAGATTAAACAGTCTGCCTCAAGGCTACACACTGACTTGACAGCAGAGACAGGGCTGCAGCTCCCATGTCCAACAGCCACCCCCCCCTCCAGCCTTTGGAGGGAGACCGACAGCCCCAAACATCTCCAACAGCTGCCCAAACAAAGCAAAAGGCTCAGGCAGGGTCAGATGCCTCCCCACGCTCAAAACAACCCATAAACACATGTCTCAAGGGACAAGGTGTTAACTGTGCACCCACGGGCCTTCCCACCCTGCTGCAGCTCTGCAAACCAGCACATGCTGTGGGGCAGTGGGAGAGGAGATGTCAGTAGCAGTACGCACCTCTGGGCTGTCACATCCCCAGGATTTCCTCCCAGATCCAGATTTGTTGCATGCCAAGTAGCCATCATTAGCTTACAGGAGGCTTCAAATACCCAGGACACATTTTTCATATATTACACAGAACATGGCGGAATTTACACCTGATCAAGTCCTATCTACCAGTGCCTTCACAGCCCCAAAGTATTTAAGATGAACAGAGAAAAGGTGACTTCCAGGAGTGCTGGAAGCACCCAGGCAGGCCACAGGACAGGATGCACTGGCACACTCAGTCTCCTGGGAATCAAACAATTCATAGCACGCAAAGAAAAAGCCTCCAAAGTGCAGGAGATCAACCTATGCATCCTGCAGCAAAACACTCCCTAAGCACAGGAAGACTGAGCTGTGCTGTTGCCTCCTGTCAACAAAAATGGGCTGTCATGCTCACAGCAACAAAGTCAAACCTATCACCCATCTGAAGTGCCGCACAAGCCATCAGTCAGACAGAAATTAAGCTTTATCCTAATAAAGGCCACACTTAGAAGGAGCAGGGTAGTAGTGACATTCACCTCTGTAAAATACCCCAAAGGAGGCACCAGGGTCAATCCCAAACAACTGCCCTGCTCAGAGAGGTGCTGTGATGGTTTCAAGTGCTTTCACAGTAAGAAAGCTCTACAAATAGAGTGGCTACAGCAAAATTTTTTTGTGTGCTCTGAAAAACATATAAAATACAATAAACCAAGAAGAGTGTGCTGCTGGCCTGGACAGAGGACACTTCTAAAAACCCCCCAACTTTTGCCATTTGTTGTGGCATTAGAACAGCTGCTAACAGACTAAGAGCTGTCAGTTTTGCCTACAGCCACAATTCCAAGCAGTATCGACACTCAGCTTTTTTAGGAAGTGTCTTAGAGTACTTTGAAACTAGTAAGAAACTATTTAAAAGGTTCAGTTCCCTTTGCAGCACTGTCAGGAGATTAATCAATTAAAAGCTTGGCTACTGCAAGCAGCAGTACCTCTGCCAATCCTGGGTGGCCTTTGTGTGAAGATCTGGGGTTCAGTTTCATGAAGTAAACCTGTGTCTAAACTCCTAACTATATTAAGAAAAGGTAAGTGCTAGAAAACAGCAGGACCTTATAGGTCTAGCAGAAAGTTATTTTAAAAGCCAAGGGTCTAAATAATACCTGTTTTTTTCTCCTCTTTTGGATGGGAGGGGAAATAGGTTACATTAGGCTGCATCAGTTTCAACATTTGTGCAGGGATGCCATGTAAATGATCCATTAAACATTTACTTAGGAACTGAAAACAATAGCAATAATTCTGTGTTGCCTCAGGAAAAAAAAAAAACCACAACCAAAAAGGCTTAACAAACTAAGGCTCAGAAAAAGAGACATTGGGTAACTGCCATATCACACGTGACAGGATGGCCGACAGAACATGTTTCACACACTGAATAATCTGAAGAATAAAAGTGTTCAACACTTTACATTTTACTTGGAAATTGTACATTTGTACCAAGGCCTTGAAGTTCAGCAGAACTAGATGAAGATGACTCTTCTTGTCCTTATGATATGGGTCAGTCAGGTTTGGGACTTTCCAACAGTTGCATCTTATACGCACCAGGCAGCAGCTGGTCAGTGTGGAACTGCAGGATTCTTCCTTTCCTCCCTCATTCCCTACAACAACTGTCCTCCAGCCCAAGCACCTGTGAGTCCGGCACAGAACCTTTCCCAGTCAGACACAGAAACACTGCTCTGTGAGATCTGCTTGGGACTTCCCTGCAACCACTGCTCCAGCTACGCAAGCCAGGCAATTCCACATGTCCACAGCTGGGGACAGGACAGCAGAGAGCTCACCCTGAGGATTAAAGCACCATCTCTAACGTGCAACAAAAAACAGCCAGAACATTGAGCTGAAATGGAAAGGAGGATGCATGATGGAAGGGGTGAGGGAGGCACAGAGCTGAGAATGAAAGTGCCAGATGGGATAGAGAGGTGATGCCTAGGGTTTGAGGTCTGGGTTGGCAAGAAAGGCTGTGCAGGCTGGGAACAGGAGAGGACAGAAGGAAGGGTGTCAGCAACGGAAGCTTGATATTAACTGAGAAAGGTGACTTAAATGAAGATAAATATAGTCTACAAGTGAAGATGAGCAACTTGCTAGACAAAGATAGCAAGGAGCTGTGAGGAAGGGCATAGAGGCAAGTGGTTTTGACAAAGAAGAAAAAAAAGCATGCACACTGAAGAAATTTCAGCTTGAAGGAACTGGCAGTTCCTTTGTCACTGGCATTTACATTGCATTTCCTCCAGCCTTTCTAAAACCTGGCTCCTCTAATTCATTCTCTGGTGCTTCCACGCAGCTCTTCAGTGCATACGCGGGCAGTCTAGAAAGCAGTAGTTGGACAGCTTTAGCCTGAAAGGAAGTGTTTTAGGCACAGCTCAAAGCCTGTGGGAGTCAAGACAAAGGGTTGAATTTGGCCTTTAAAGAAAGAGAATGCCAGGAGAGTCACATTAATGCCTAAAACAACTTCTCTCCTTAAACAGAAGATGCAAACGCCCAAGTTCAGTTTTAACCACAAGCTGGAGCAGGCTGGTTTTAATTAATAGCAGGTGATGGTTCACTCTTTTGGCAAGAGAGCAGACACGAGTCAAAGTTTTAAGATACTAAATGTGGTGTTTGCCTTTCTTAGTAAAAACCACAGCATTCTGCAAACTGATGTCTAGAACCTCATCGGTAAAAATGCTGGACAGGGACCTGTGGTCTGGGTGGACAGTCAGCAACGTGTGAGCCCTAGCAGCAATAAAAGCTACCAGGATCCAGGGCTGTAGCAACAAGGGCATAAGCCAGTAGGTCAAGGGAAGAGATTAATCCCCTTTACTCAGCATTCTTTATGCCACAGCTGGAATGCTGCCTCCAATTTTGGGGCCCCCTAATACAAGAAAGATGTTGATCAGCTTGAGCAAGTCCAGCCGAGACCACTGAGATGGCCAGGGGCTAGAGCATACAAGCTGTGAGGAGAGGCTGAGTTAGTTTAACCTGGAAGGAAGGCTCACAGGGACCTACAGAAGCCAACAAGTACCTAGGCAGGGCTTACAGAGAATGCAGCCGTGCTCTTCATTGAGGCACATGATGGAAGAACAGGATACAGCAGTAGTAGCACAAGTAATAAACAAAATGTCTATAAAGGCAGCATGTTCCTAAACCACTGAATTACAATGCAATTGTTAAAAAGAACAAAACAACCCAACACAGTAACCCACAACAGTACAGACCTCAGCTACAAAAGCTCAAATCTTCTCTCACAAACTTCTGCAAAACGGTAAGCACCATGGCAAAGACAACAGGCAAGAATTATGTAAACCAATGCCATCTATTGAGTTTAAGAGACTTTACGGCCAGCAGAGTATTCATCCAAAAGATTTACAGCTGTACAAAAGTGTGACAAATGAAAAAAATCAGGTGCCCTGTGCAAGCTACCTCAGATGTCATGACTTGCTCCATAGAACACAAAACAATGAAGGAAAAGCCACTTTAAAATTTTAAAGACTGTTGTGAAAGAAAGTGAGATTAAGTTGCTGACTGCAAAGTGTCTCACATTTTAAATAGAGATTACAGACTCTGCACTAGTCTTCCACTTGATTTAGATTTCCACTTCCATCTGATTTAGGTTTTCTCACTACAAGAATAATATCACTCTGCCTTTCATATTAAGTTCTTTTTTCTTTCTTTTTATATAGTATTTCTCAACTAGATATCCTACAGTTTAATTAAATTAAAATTGAAATAGCATGCAAGAATATAGACCATTTAGTACCTGAGACACTAAGCATTCATTCTACTTCATAAAGAAATTAATTATGTGAGAGTCATTAACAACAACTGTAATTCCTTATGGATTTAAATTATGTTTTGAATTGGAAGAATAAAGTTCCCAGCTGATTTAAATTCTTCAAGATGGTAAAAATGAATTAATGATGTTAATATTCCATATGTCTGAAAATTGGTGCAGGAATTAAATTCTGTTAAATCTAAAGGCAGCGGTATGAACAGTGAAAGCAGACTAACCTCTTTCCATCCTACTTATTTTGTCATGCTGAAGCCTGGAGTATTTTTTGGATGAGCTACAGTCCAAGAGTTCAAACTGGGTGCTGGTAAAAATCAAGGGCAACCTTGGAACTGACTTTAAGAAGGGCAGGACTAGGCTCTGCATTCTCCAGATCATGTACCTTCTCCCTTTTCTGCAAGAAAACCTCAGCTCTGTCTGGGAGAAAATTTTCCCAGGCTGACAAAAAGTGAAAATTATAAAAAAAAAAGAACTATAAAGAATGATAAATACAGCATTTCAAAATTGGGCACCACGCTGTTAATTATCATCATTGCCTCCACAGTTTATGCATGTTAAAATTATGTTGGCATTTCTCCTTCTAGGGAAATAGTTTGAAAGGGGATAGGCGAGAGGAATCTCTTCAGCACAGCAAGCAGCTTGAAAATTCAAACACTGCATCAACTGGATAGGAGAGCCAATTTCCCAGATATATAAATCTAGGTTTAACTTCTGCAAGAAAGAGACCCATATGCGTCCCCTCTATCATACTAAAGGCACATCTTTTTTGGCTGACAGCATCACACAGGGAATCAAAATGAAGATGCAGGACAAATTCCAAACCAGCATAACCCCCCTATAACCTTCTTTGCCCAGGTCCAGGGCTGCATTTTGGAACTAAATGGTAAAACAGGAGCTCTGCTGAGGACATTGCTCTCCATTGTCAAAGCCAACCAAGCACACAGAGTTCATTATGTTTCCAGGAAAAAGACACTGATTAATTAAAATGCAGAGGCATCTTCCTGCCAAATATTTTCCAGCCTTCTGTTCAGCTAAGAATAATTAAGGCTTGCCCATATCATCCAGAAGACTGGTGGCCATTTTCAACACACCGTCATCTATCACCCAACAAAAATCCCCGTTTGCTGAGGAACAGATTGTAACCAAGTAGACAGGCAGCACATTAGTCGAGAGTTTCACTTGTGTCTAACTCTCACAGCTTCTCCGGTATAAAAGGCCAATAGCTGCTCTCTTTACTACAGCCATGCCTGGTTACCCGATAAACACCACCACTGGTAGCTTTGAATCACTATTACTTCTTGGCCTTGGCTGCTGTTCATTGCATCCTCCCCTGCTGCTCTGGTGAACTGAGGGGAGGGGTGATTTTCAGGACAGTGGGTGCAATGTAGCAGTGGGATGGAGACCCGAGTGCCGCCCAAGGGTCTCCACGCTCCCAGGTAATGCTGAGCTGTGGGCGGTTCTATCGCACTGGCTTAAATCCTATTTGACTTCCCCGAGACTAGCCAGGTTTTAAATTATGCATGTGCTTGAAGTGCTTTGCTGATGAAGATAATGACAACCGGAGGATTAAAAAGCAGTATTAAAAGCAGAGTGGAAGGAGGCTACACAAGCAAGCAGAAGCTCCCTTATAAAAGCCCACTGCAGCACTAGGGGGCTGAACTGCAATTTCAGGGCAAGTTTCTCCATCTACTTCCAGAATTTAAATGGCGACCTCCTTCAAACAATCTTTTTGGCGCTGAAAGGCCAGAAAATATAGTCATATTAGGATTAATGACTTGAATTAGCTCTCTTGCACCTGTGTCTCACCGTATCCATGGCAAAGACAGACAGCGGCTTTGCCTTTATGAAGTAATGCTCGAGGGTTTCTTTGGTTTGTCTAAGCAAAATGTTTTCTCTCCTTGTCTTACCAAATAAACTACTTAAGGAAGGAAAAATGTCTCCCACTGTAGAAGTCTCTTGATATAAAAAATGCAAATCTCAAGCAGCTGTAATGAAGAAAATCAATTTTAGACTCCTGGTGGCTACCTTCCTGCAAAGCTTTATTATTTTTCATCAAGTATCTACAAGAACCAGATCGCGTTTCTAGCTTTCTGTTCCTCTCCTGTGTAATGAGGAAGAATCACGTATATTGCTTTCATTTAATTTACCCTAGAAATTCAGAGTTATTGATTGTAGTTGCTAGAGTTCCTAGGTATAAGAGACTGGAAGCAACATTTTTATGCCTTTTGTATTGCTTACCACAGAGTTGGACCAAAAAATAAAAATAAAAAGGGGAAGGGGGGAACACAGCACAAAATGAAGCTTTGAGGCAGGGGGAGAATATATCACTGTGGAGATGAAATACTGGGTGGCAATACTTAAATATACAACACAACTAGAACTGTAGACTGCCTTTTGTGACATTTATATAAAGAAATAGCTGTGCAACTGCTTTTCTGTCAGATATCAGAAAGGCCTAGAGCAATCGGGCAAAGTTTGTACACAAAATTCGCTGAAAAACATGCAGGTCTATGGAAGGACCAGAAACTATTTTTTAATTAGGATAGTATTCAGCAAACAGTTTTGCAAAGGGAAGAGAAGAAAAGAATTTTGAGAAAATGTTGTGTTTGGATATTTTAAAAGCAATAATTTAATTCAGAAAGCTGCCAAAATATCAATCGGGATTAAAAAGGAAAAATAGAATGATGCATTATGGCAAAATGATTCTTCTTGATTTTCATTGTGCTGAGAAAACTGAGGAGGGATGATCTTCAATTAATAGAGACCAGGAACTATTTATCTTCTTTACTATTTTTTATTTTGGCCACTGAACGAAAAAAATTTAATTATCAGCATAGCACTAATCTGAGAGCATTTTTAGACAACCATATTCCAAATGCAGAAATGTGTAATCAGTTCAAGATAGTGCCCTGTGTTTTCCCTCAGTAACTGACAAATTTTGGAATTTGGTAAATCTGAGGTCTGGAGTCATTCTGGCATTGAGAAGTCAATCCTTGTAAACATGCAAGTCAACCTGCCTTTTCACTGATGTTTGTGATGGTGTGAGAAAACAACTGATAACTCAAGAAAGTTATTCAGAAGTTTTTCCTTTCTTCAGCAGTCCTAATGACAACCCAAAGCAATCAAAATGCATGCAACTAGGTCCAAAAAAATAAAGCGAATAGACATAAAGTACAGGATGCAGGAATAGGAAATTTAAGCTGCCTGATTATTTCAGAAGCTGCCACCTTCTAAAGGAAACTAAAGATGCTCATGTAGTTATACAATTTCAGGATCCAAGCCGTTACATAAATATGCTAAAGGTTAGCAACCAGAAAGACTAAGTTTGCCTCCGATTCATAAAGTTTTAAAATATTAGAAGACTTTTTTTTAAAAAAAAAAAAAAAAAGGTTTCACATTTTTAAAATCAAACCCTCTCTATCTAGTCCTGTTTCTCTGCTTTTAAAACAGGATAGGATGAGCATGACTGAGAAACCAGTATTAACCAGCAATGAAACATTGATACACTGACAGAGATAGACAGAAACAACTGGCATCTTCATGGTTATTCTTCATGGCAAATTTCAGAATATTTTCAAGGCTGGTATATGATTCTTTGTTTTCAAAATGCTACAGGAAGAAATATATTGTTTATTCACTTCTTGTTGTTTGTCGTCTATCAGAACAGGAATTTAATAAAAAGACACAAACCACTGTAACTGCTTCTGTTATCACAAAGCTTTTCGCTGGAAGTCATAAAACTATGTAGTACATTGGCTTTTAACAACAAATTTATAACCAAATACTTGCTTTGCACTAGAAAAAAATGAAGATTCACTGTTGCTTTTGCTTCCAAAACCTGTTCACATTATACCAGTATAGTACAAACAGGGAAACTCTTACCCCTAAGCAGAATAACGGCACTTAGAATAAAGGGAGCAAACCTAGTCAAGCTGTCCGGGCTAATGTGCATTTTCACTACAATGCCTCTATTCAGGCTCTCTCTCCCTTTTCCTTTCTTTGAACCACACTGCTACATTGCCCCATGTAAACCTAGAGAAAATTAGAAAAAGATACAACTGTTTCATGTAACATCCCCCTGTCTGCTCTGAATTCAGATCATTAGGGACTGGAATTTCACACTGACTGTTTAAAAACAGTGTCTTCCACCTACCAAAAAAGATATTGTCCTTTTGTGTTAAATATATGCAAGAAAGGTATTCATTAACTTAGGAATTAGAATGAAAGTACTGGTCATTTACACTTGGATTATCACTCTTCAAATCTGTAACTGATCACATATTAGGCCAAAACAAGTAAACCAGACCATGGTCTTACCCTCCTTTGCTTTATTTCACAAAAAGACTGTTGTTGTTGTTGTTTTTTTAATGTATATGTTTTGACAGGCGTCTTAGCCCAATAGCAATGCCTTCACAAATCAGTTCTGCATTTTTTCTGCTTCTGCAACTTGTTCAAACTAGAAATTTAAAATGCCCAGTATGGAACAGCAAGCATGAAACCCACTTGTCCAGCTGCAGTAGTGGTTCTCCAAGTATTTTGAGAGATGCCAGCATGGCATATGGTCTCTCACCACCAAACTGGGTCTTCTAGTTGTTCAGGTACGGCATGTCTTTAAAAGTTTGGCAAGATAATGTTGCCATATTAAACTTAACTCTCAGCTCCTCTTGAGAAGACACCTGATTACCTGTGCAGTTCCCAAATCAGGCTAAGGCACATTCACTGAGATCTCCCTCCTCACCTCTGCCGTCTTTTAAAAATTCTTCACCACATTAAGAAGGGATAAAATACCTTACTTACAATCAGAGCTCCTAATTTCGCAGGCTAGAATACTTTGCATGATTTGGTAGCTTACAAATGAATGCACAGAGCCAGCATCTGTCAACTCCCTTAGGCAGCCTTGCTTAACGGAATGCAATTTCTTACCTGAAAAACATAAATAAGAAACATACATTTACATTTTATTCTGCATAACTTAATATCTTATTTAGTATCCTAAATCACACATGAAACTAGTTGTTCTTATTAAGCATGCAAAGATGCTGCATCACTTGTGTAGAATGTTTTTTAAATCAACAGTAGTTTCCAATTAAAACAGTTCAGATGTAAATATTTATACCAAATACAGAGACGTGATTAACATTCTTACCAGATACAAGCTCACTGGAGTACAACGCTTTCCATAATTACCCCCCACTTACGGACTGAAGCCGTTTGATCCCCCCAGGCATCAGGAAAAAGGAGGGCTGCTCTGAGCAGCCCAGAGGCTACCACCCGAACCACAACAGCCACACACCTCCTAAGGGTCCTCCTTCCCATAAGGAAAGCCCTCTGGGACATGAGGCACAGCATGGCACACGTTCCCGGGAGCACCCTCCCCTGCACTGGGGTTTCATGCACTGATCACAAGAGCCCTGGCAGGAGGGGAGAGGCTGGAGGCATGCACAGGCAAGGCTCAAGCAGTACGTGAAGCTTGGTGCTGGTCCGAATCACTGACCAGCACTTGGGGCAAACTTTGCATTTTGATTTTCCCTCATGCCCCACTCACGTCCAATCTACAGTCCCCACACACTCGGTTCATGAATTTGAACTGCATCCCTGAGGCTCTGCTGAGGTATTAAATGTTTTTGGTGCAAGTCTCATCGGTAAATAGGAACAAACTTATAAGCCTAGAATGATCCAAAATCCACAGGGGTCTAGCAGAATCCATACGGTTGCCATGAAGTCCTTGGCTGCAGGCATAGATTGATTATACTCATTAAAAAAAATAAATGTATTAATGTATAAAGCTTCCACAAGGGACAAAACCCACAACACTAAAAAGAAAGCATCAATAAAACACTAGAGCTTTTCATTGACATCTTCAAGAAGCAATGTAAAGCCAAAGACAAACAGCCAAAGTGCAAATGCTTGGGAAACTACGAGAATAAGGAGCGGACGTGGTGCCTCATCTCATGTGGGTACGCAACAACTGTATCCTCCTTTTCCCCCTCTTTCTTGTTAAAATGCCTTCCAATTCTGATAGTGGAGGCAATGGAAGAAAACTTCAGAGAGTCTGGAGTCAGGCTCTTGGTGCACATAACAAGAAATCCTCAAAATATCCGATTTTCTAGAAGCCACAAACAAGCTATCGCAGTTCTCTGGGTTCCTCAGGTGGAACTGTGGGAAATATTTCTAACCCTCCCTCACCCCACATCAACTTCATGCAGTTTCTTCTCCAGAAAGTTTTTAATTGCATTTTAATTATGCAAACATGCCGTGGGCTTTTGGGGTAGAGCACTGGCTTAAGTTGAAAGGAATACGTATCCATCTATCTAACCAAAGCATCTGTAAAGCACTGGTGTCTGCAGTATTTATGCTCCTTTTTCTGTGAGGAAACCATGCCGTATTTATTAATTAAGCTGACGAAAGTTCAACTTTACTACACAGGAAACTTGGGAGAGCTTCCAGTCCCACATAACTTTAAATGTGAATTTTTGCAAGTACCTAAGCAAGCAGGGTACTTCAAACACAAATTTCCCCGTTGCATTTAAGAATGCGAGATCCAGCCCATGATATTTCAACAGATTTACTCACAAAGCTGCATTTGCAGGGCTCTCCAAAGTTTCTCAAGGTACATTATTGACTACTGTTAGATCAGAGCTGATAAATTTTATTTTACCCACAGGTTTGCAGCATAAGACAATATCCAAACAAAACTGTTTACATGCAAATGACCCAGTGGTCTTCGGGGCTGCTTGAAACCATGCACCCAGTGCACGAAGGAAGCCTTTAAGAGGTTATTGCACAAATTTGCCGAAGGAATCGATCAAGGATGACAGAAAACAGCCCTGCTCTTGGGCAGCGAGAGCAGCAGGAGGTAGAGGAGGGAATAACACTGCCAGTTCAGACTGTGTTCAATCCAGCCCTGGACAAGGGGTCAGACTCACAGAGATCCAGGCTCCCCACAAGCTGCTGCGACGTGCAGCTTTTCAACACAAAGCACAAGGGGAACATGGATCAGATGGGGGCCTGTCCAGTTCCCACAGCTGTCCTTGTATCTAGCAAACCCAGTCGATCATGAAAGACTGGACAGGCAAGATGCTCCTGGACTGTGTTTCAGGAGCAAGATGACCTCAAGTATTGGTATATGTAAGGATGGAGACGGGGGGATTTTTACAGCGATTTAAAGTCAGAGATTTAAAGCATGAACCAGACGGGCCTGACCACAAGGACCTGCTCATTGTCACTCAGGGCTGTGCAGCATGTACAGGACAGAGACCAACTGCATTAGGGTTTCCTGATTGCACATGGCTTCTTCCCTCACCCACTAATCTCATAATTCACAATTACTGTATTTAACATACATAAATGCTGAGTGCTCCCCAGGAACTATCATGGGCCACAGTGGAAGAGCTGGGCTATGCCAGGCGATCTTTGCAAGTAATTGCATCAAGAGTTGTTGATGTTCTTAATGTTGCAAAATGCAAAACACAGACAGGGTCCTGAGTGTTTGCTGGCTGCCCCCAAATGCCTGCACGCCAGCCACTCTCTCCCAATTAGCAGGACATCATGCAGCCCCACAGCAACGAGCAGAGATTATCAGATATAGACCCAGCACTGCCACAGAGCATGAGAAGCAGAGTCTTTCCAGCACATTTAAATATAATGACAGATCATGCTGCTCGCCTGGCTCGGTTAGACTTAAATATGCTGGTTTCTGTTACAGATGTTTTAAGCAGGAGGGCTCAAAACTGACAGGTTTTAACCTTATTTGATGGAAATTTGACAGAGATGTTGCTGGCTCAGCTCAACGTTACATGGAAAGAAAAGCAAAATTTATTTCAACTTTACATGCTCCAGTATTGCATTAGGAATGTCCCAAGCCTAGTTGTTAATTCTTAGCATCACCTCTTGTTTCCCTCGCAGAGGGGAGATTTTGCCTCAGGTCCCCTCCCCTTAAATATAGGGTATCGTTCCTTCCTGCAGAGCATTGCTAACCGACATGCTGAGCCGCTGCATCTGAGGTCGTCACACAGTGAGAGCTGTCATTAACACATGACAGTGACACGTGGCTCTCTTTGCACAGCACCATTTCAACGTCACAGGAAACCTGGTATAGTTTGGGGGCTTCTATCTAAAGTGTGACATTCCCATTTAAAATGCATACATTTGGGACAAGGAACAGGGGGGCTTATCTGCTTGATGTTGGGCTGGCAGAATTGCTTATAGCCATAAAGTAATTATCTAAATGTTTTCCAGAGAAAGCTACAAATAAACCTTGCACCAGCATTTCCTTTGTATTTGCCACGACTTCTGCAAAGAGACTTTCAAGAGAGATTTTTTTAAAGGTTGTATTTCTCCCTGACCTCGCTACTGGCATGGAAGCATGAGGAGACCTCCAGGGTCCATCCCTGAGAGGTCCACAGGAGCTCAGTGCAGACATAGAATCCTTTTGGTTGGAAGAGACCTTTAAGACCATCAAGTCCTTATCAGCCCTGGTGGCATCAGCCCCACAAATTGCACTTCCCTGGACACCACTCTGCACCTGACATACAACACACTCACCCTTAGTACATCTGCAGGGAGGGAAATGGGTGAAAACTCCCACCTTTGCCACCGAGCTGCCAGATACCCCTAGGCAACTCCCTTCACACCTCAGCCCTCCCTCTCTATCCTCGGTCTGGCCCAGAGAGACCTTTCTCTGCGGGGTCAAGACTTGCAGGGCACAACAGCATCCTCCCCTTATCCCACGTGAGGCACTTCCAGCATATAAAGAAGCAATAATAAAGCTGGCTTTGACTGCTAAATAGTGGGTCTTTAAAAAGACCTTCCTCTCCTGCTCATTTCATAGTAAAACAAACGTTTAGACACCAAACACATGCACTCTGCCCTTGGTTATACTGCCAAATATAAACTGTTAAGTAATTGAAAGGGACAGGTCTGAACATTTAGCTGATCTTTCCCAGACAGTTTTAATTTCTTTTTGTGAGTTAATGTATGACAACATCCTGGTGATGAATGCCCTGTTTATACCAGAAATCTAGTAATAAAAACAATGTTCTTAAAACAAAGCTGAAATTATTCTGATATGCCTTTATGATTATTACACAGGGACTTGAGGAAACAAACATCAGCAATTGAAATGGGATGGAAAACTAAAATATCAAACAATTAGGCTTACTTGCATTGAACAGTTTGGAGGAGCACAGCTGCTGCAGGTTCTATATTGCTGCTATGTTATCATAACAACCAGCTAGAAGACTGTGGTCACAGCCAAACAAGTCCAAAGGTCTCTCTGATTTCATGGTATGCAAGCAATAAAGGGTGAAAGAGAATCTTTACGTTATTTCAAAACTTTAAAAGAAAACCATATTGTGTATAACAGTATGAAGAACTTGTTTAAAAATTCAGTGCTATTTTAGCAGCAATAGCACTTTCTGAACACAGCTGTGCAGGGAGGAAATTGTTTTCCTAACATTTACTTATTCCAAAGGCTAAAAAAATGTCATGGCTAAAAAAGTCATGCCTGCAACCTTAGGTACAGACTAACACTCACCTAAATACTAAGCCATAGCCACGGGTGCCAAAACCTTAGGCAAGTTAGGGGTTTACTGGTAGCAAATAAAGAAATGCCAAAGGGAAAAGGCAAAAGTTAACATATCTGCAGTCAAATTAATATTCTAGCAGCCTAGAGAACAAGTAGTTTCTCAGCTGTTTAAGTAAATATCGACAGCAAATGAGGTCAGTTAACCTGAATTTCTGATCAAATCTGGAAACTTTTGGTACTGAAACATCCTCATATTAAATGGTGCCAAACATTTTGTGGAACTGTGACTTTTTTCTTTTTTTCTCTCTGCTGGTTGCAAAATTCCTGCCCTGAGGGAAGAGTATCCATCCCTGCACATTACCACGGTCCAGGTGGACAGACAGTGAAAGAGCACAGCTACGCACAGCAGGTAGCACTAACACAGCTACAAATGCTGTTCGTCAGCATTCAAAGTAAGGTGGTGAGATGAATCGGATTCATCTCTGTGATTCAGCTCAAAGATTCAGCTCTGTGTTGCTACACTGAAGCTCAAGAGAGGACACAGAGAAATGTACTTAGGGAATTAATTATTACTCAGCTCACTGCAGCGCAGGCTGTGCAGACTCTCCATTACTCATAGGTGGCTGCTAACAGCAATCGCTCTGCTGCAAAGGGCCCCCCACTACTGGCCTTACTGCAAATGGGACCTCAGCCAAAGGTCATTTAAACCTGAATAACTTACAATAAACACACCTGTCCCCAGCAGGGAACACAACTAACTTACCATATATCTTTCTACACAGGAGAGGAAGGAGATGGGAAACACTGCCCTGGAATACGTTTGGTTAAGCCATGCAGGGCTGCCATCTCCCTTTTGCAGGGAAAGAGCAGCTACACTAAGGTGGCAGGCTGGGGTGACTCCCAGACCCGCCACGGTCTAACCTAAGTTTTGGCAGAGTGACTGAAAGCTGGTGGGAAAACACGACCAACCAATTGGAAACTTTTAGCACCAAAAATTGCAGCCCTAAAGCTTCAGGCTGACTCGTCTCCAGCACAAAGTCATCTCCAGCATGGCTTCAAAACCTCCAGCTGCTGAATTACCAACTGGTGCCACTTGCAGCAACAAATTCTCAGGTGTGGGCAAGAGACACCGAGCCATTTTGTTAACAAAACCTTCAGTCCTTTCTGACCCATCTGAATTTTCACTACTGACTCCAAATGTTTCCATTACCATCACCCTAAACCCCCAGAATTGACATCCCTACATCCCAGTGCTGTCAATAAATTACCTAAAGTTCAGGGCAACAAAACAAAAACACAGACAAGCCAATGCCCAGAGACCCATTGCTAAAGAAATAAATTTTCCTTCATAGCATAAAATTCTAGGAATGTGCTGTTAAAGTGATCAAAAGCTTAGTACTGGTGTCACTAAATCTCTAAGGGTTGCCATTTTGGGTGCCTATTAAGGGTTTATATTTATGTTATAAATCATCTTATTGCATTCCACGGAAAGCGATTTTAACACCAGGATCATACCCCTTAACTAGTTTTTATAGAAAATTTAAAGGCTGAAGACAGTAATGGTACTATTAAAGACACCTACTTTTTGCTTCCTGAAAATAATAGCATGCTACATAGCCAGAAAAAGAGAAAATGATAGCAGTGCTAACCTGTAATAATTATACTAATAAAGAGAAAATAGCACTGAAGAAATTATGGGGAGAAAGACACTAAAATTTCTGTGTCTAGCTAAAGCACTAGCATAACCTTTCAGAGAATATATTTGCAAAGTATATTTGCAAAGTATATAAAAAGTTCCAGTTATTTCAAAGGTTACGATTATCACCTTCTCTTATTTAAATTGACACCAGTTATTACTATACTTCCTTGGTCCAGAGTCTAAAAAATACAAGGAACATAAATTGTATATATAAAATTACAGTGTTATTTGTTATTACACTGTTATTAAAGTGATATTTACCAAGTTCAGGCTGCGTTTTCCCCTCCCTAGTGTAAGATTCAGCAAGGAACAGGAAGAGCCTGACTTTATGACAGAATCAGCTAATGGATTTTAAACTGCCCACAATTTCAGTGAGATGGAGCAAACAGAAATAGAACTCCACACTCATGGGCACCCAGCCACTAAGCTTTGGTGCCTTGACTATGGCCATCAGCCTTCCTGCCACCCCTCCTTCCCCAGCAGCTCCTCAGCAGCTCTGCTTCCAGCTATAACCACCTCCCTGGCAGACCCTGGGCTTCTCCTCTGGACACAAGCTCCTCTCTACAGTATGTATCTGTATGGAGGTCCCCATCCCTTTAGGTGAAGACAGACTGTATTAAATTTGCTCTGAGCTAGTAGTTCCTCCTGGGTTACGTGGAGAGTTGAAGGGCATCTCCAAGACTGTGAAAGGGAGGAGCTGCAGGCAGCAAAGAACAAAATGTGACTACGGGCAGGGAAAGTTAAGAATCTTCTTGCCAGACGTCTCTCTGAGGCATACATGGCTGTTAGGATATTCCATGGCATCAACAGAGAGGAAGATCAGCCAAATAACTCTTTTTCCCCCAATCCTAGACAGCTGTGGGTACAGAAAAGGGATGCTGGGGTAGATTTGCCAGCATACTACCACATGTACATAGTGCCCACAGGGCATTTTAACTCCAGGGATATATTTTTTTGTTTATAACCATAGGAAACATGCATGAAATTATAATGATACTGTTACTCCTAATCATTGCATCTTGTAATGCAATACCAGAATTTTTTTCTTTTTACATAACTAAAATCATTGATGGCTCACAGTTGTAATCCATTATTTCATGTCAATAACAGCACAATATAGTTTATACAAAACCTCTAGCATTTGGATGATTTGTTAAAATTTCAAAATAAGGGAGGAATAACATTATGGCATTTGTTCATAAATAAACAGGAAAAAAAAACACTTCTTCCTCTCATTCTATTAATTGTAAAGATATGCAGCGCTTGCATCTTCACTTCCTACTGACATCATCTTTACCAAGAGCTGTCAGCAAAATGCAAAAAAATAGATGGGGAATAACAGACAATTTGGTGAGCGCAACCAAATTTAAAGAGTTTTTGCTGTTGCCTTCAGCTATATATCACACATCATTATTCACCCTGAGAGGCATAAGCAGACGCATTAGCAGAAACCAGTTCCCCAAGACACAGCTGAACACATGACAGATGAAAAGGCAAAGTTTTTCTGCACTTGCTTCAACTTCAACTTATTTTTTAAAAGTTAAAAAAAAGAAGAATCTGAGCATAGCCGTATGACTTACTGCCCCCTCAAGCAACAGCAAGCATGATTCAGAAGAAAGGACCCATAGGTAAAATCCAACATGAGTTCAAACCAAAAGTCTGAACAACACATAAACAGGCACAATAAGAAGGGTATACAGTGTGTATCCTGAATTATATGGAAGAGACAGCCCTCCTGTTAATGTATCTAAAGAAAAGCAGCTTAGAGAGGTCAGTGCAGAGGTGTCTGAAATACCTTACGGTCTGACAAGCACTACCTGTTCCCTCTTGCTAATATGATGGAAAATCTTTTCATTTTTAAAAGGTCTAGCCCATTGAAAGTGTCAGCAAAATTAATCTTAAGCACCAAAGGAAAACCTGCAATCACTAGCTGCCAGCCATCACATCTCCTGGAAGACAGTGCCCATCGCTTGTCTCTGCCACTGAATCTCTGTTGTCAAGAGCAACTGGTAGCATTAGCGGTAAGAGGAAAAAAAGGCAAGAGGCAAGTGCTTCTTTGCAGCCAGTGGAAGAATCCACAAAGCAGAGAAGATGTCGTTTCTAAAAGACTTCTGTGGCTTCGATGTCTCCAAAACTTACCTCACCTAACCACGAAGGGCTCAAGACTCACTGTGAGAGACTGTCTTTGCTGAGACACTAATTTCTCATGATCTCTCGGGTGCAAGCTGCAGTTCCACCATATTAAGCAAAGGAAACGTTCCTTCAACAAGGCAAAAAAAAAAATATAATCACCTCATCAGGCAGAGACCCTCCTCGGTAGGTCATTCTCCAGGGACTGAAATTTCTACAGAGCTATATTTTCTTCTGAGTGTAATATTCACAAATAAGGAAACTAATTTTCAACCTTATGCTGCAAGTTAAGCTTAGCTAAAAGGAAGTACTGTAGGCTGAGTGAGGTTATTGAGCTTTCCCAGACCTCAAAGATCTTGTGCCACAGAGTCTTCCCAAATAAAAAAGTTCCTCCACACTAGCTAGCTGGGAATAAATAAATAATACTCAAGGCACTAGCAACAGCTAAATCTACAATTTCTTTTTCCTTTTCTACTTATTTGGGGAGGCGATGATCTTAATTCAGAAAAATAACAGTCCAGAACAAAGCAGGCACACGTACCAACCCCTTGGTTGAACCAGACGTAACAGCACATGGGCAGATCCAGCTCAGGGATCAGGTAGCTGTTCTGTTCCTGCAGCCTCTTTTTTTATTATTATTAAGTCCTTTCTCTTTGGATTTGAAATTCAAAATAGCTGCTAAAGTCAAAACTATTCATCTGCTCACAAATGACCCCTGTAACACTTACTTCATTCCCTGCTAACTAACCTTGCTCATAAATCTCATTAGGACCCAGACAAGAGGAAGGGCTGCACAAAAGACAGGTGAAAATGAGAATCAGGTAGATAAAAGAAAAGTGCTGAAAGCCTGGGAAGAAGCTGTCATTTTAAAAAAAATACAAAAGCATTTAAATATCTAAATGTAGGGTAAAAAATTATTTCAAATGCAACATGACCCGAAACATTCCAGCTTTTTTTCTTTGCTATTAATGTCATGGAGATACAGTTAATGAGGGGTGCATTGGCCCAACAGTAATGCCAACTCCAACAGCAAACATAGCAGATGGCCTCCTGCAAAACGAGAAGCTACTTGACCTAAAGGGAGACATCCATTCAATACAGGGGCACAGCAAGTCTGACTCCAAAAGGAAGTTCATGGCAATATGGAATATTGAAGCTGAGCCTGGGGAAAAAGGTGAAAAGGTGTTTAAATTTGTCTTTGTTTCTCACTATCTAAGCTTGTTTTCATTGGCTATAAATTAGTTTTTTACCAAGTTGAGTCTGTTTTGCCTGTGGTGGTTATTGATAAGCCGTCTCCCTGCCTTTATCTCAACCTACAAGATCTTACATCTTATTTTCTCCCCAGGTCCTGCTGAGGAGGGGAAATGAGAGAGAAGTCAGGTGAGCAAACGGCAGCTGGGCAAGGTCAACCCACCACAGGGCTGCAGTGCGGATGGCTGCTCCAGCATGGTCTCCTCACAGGCTGAGGGGAGGTGCCCACTCTAGCACCTGTAGGTCCTCCTCCTCCCTTCTCTACCCTGGGTGCTCAGAGGGCTGTTTCTCATGGTTTTCTCCTCACTGCCGTCCAGCATTTTGCCCTTTCTTAAACACATTTCCACAGAGGTGCCACCAGCGGTGCTGAGGGACCCAGCCAGGCCCTGCAAATCCCCCGGCTGTGTCTGGCCTGGCCTGTGAAGAGAAGGCCCTAGCTTCCCCTCACAGAGGCCACCCCTGCAGCTAACACCTTACCTCTAAAACCCAATACACAAATACACCATCAGGAATAAGAGCAACATCCCTGTTTCCCCACAGAGACGCAGCGCTATCTTTCTGCAAGCTCAGAACGTACCTCAGAGAACTGTGGCATTCTGACAAGCCATAAACTGCCACGCTCCTGCTATAGCTACCACCACAGCAAGGATAGACTCCATTACCCAAAAACTTTCTCTCACACAAGGCAGACCTGAGAGCTGAGGGGACGTCTTTCACGTAAAGGGAAACTTTTAAAACAAGTAACAAAGTGTGGTCTTGGGACAGGACCGGATGGACCTCCTCCTGCAGGTTTTCCTTGTGTTGAGACAGGGCAACCCCTGCTGATCACCCACATCCACCTGAACAATCTCTGGAAACAATGAGTCATACCTGGATATTCGAACAATGAATCTGCCAGAAAGGGCTTTATTTTTCCCCCCATAAAACATTACTGAGAAGTATGACTCCCAATCCAGCAAGGAATGGGCCTAATTTTACGTCTGAGCAACGCAGAAGGCAATCACCTGCAGCATGTTCATTGCCCCTCCTGATTTACAACTGAGAATGAAACAGAAATCCCTGGGGTTTGATGGATTTTTTATTTTCTTTTTTTTTTTTTTAGGGTTTCCAATTCTACTGTTGAAATTCGAGGAAAATGTCCCTCTTCCTTCTCTGTGCACTGCAACCATGATGTGACATGCCAAGTGCATTTATAAAAGACAAACTCTCAAAGAAAAGAAAAAAAAATATCGAAGGCCAAAAAAGTAAACAGGCACTCACACATCTTAGTATGTTCTTAGCCATGTCTATCTGCAGGAGTTTGATGGATTTTCTCTTTCTACCAAGCATCAGCAAAGGGATGAGACCTCCCATTCAGGTATATAGGGCTACTGAATCAAAGGATAGCAGCAGCAAAATAAATAAACAAACAAATATCAGTTCCCACTATTTCAAAACATTTCACAGACACACCATTTTGGCCCCTACTCTCACTAGGAGAAAGCTGAAATACTCCAATACTCTCTGCACCCTAGAGGGAGTAAATGTAAATGAATGGAGTCTTCATGGTTTGCACCATTTTGACATCCCGTTGCTGAGTGAAGTGTCCAGAGAGCCATAATGCATTATACAGAGGCCTCTTGTAAGCTGTTGTGCAGTCACTTGAGTTTTCCTTCTCTTTATGATCACTAGACCTTGCAACACATTAACCCGCTTTGAACTCCTTCCCTCCTCACCAACTCAGCTCCTTTCAAGCACATTGTTGCAAAGAGAAACCACAAGTATGCCAAAGATGCTCCTTTGAGCCTCATCTTCTCAAGAAGGTTTTCCCACTCCACGTGACACACAACTTAAAAGCAACAATACACGTGTGCGGAGGCAGAGTGAAGTTGAGCACCAGTTCCCGCTCCTGTGGGGAGTCACGTGCCCACTTAACCAGGTGTGCTACTGAAATATCTTAACAGAAGAGGCAGGATTAAAAGGGGGCATCACAGGCATAGATAATGGCTACGTCCTTGCTCTCACCATTGTGAAGAGGAAGAAAGCACACTCCTCTGCAAAGGCAGCCTTGCAGGTAAAGGATCCTGCCCTTGGTTTTACTCCCATGTGTAGAAGGAACAAGGTAGTGAGCAGATTTAATCATAGCCCGAAGGATGACAAACAGGCATCACACAGAAAATGACTACAAACATGCCATCCTGTTTTGATAGCAGCAGTGTTGCCATCCTGAATTTTTCTTCTTTGCTGTGAAAGCAACGGTTTTTACCCAGCGCCAGACAGCTGGTCCCATGGGTTTCTACTTTCACAGCTTAAAAAGCAACAGCAGACTAAAGCTCATGCACAGAGCTAGAAACCTCGACATGGCTGTCAACTGAAGGGTTAAAGCATAGTGGACAAGAAAAAAAAAATCCAAAACATAGATTCAGATTTCCCCACAGCTGCTTTCAAATTCCTGTCTCCTCCCTTTTTTAAGAGTCTATTCCGCTATTTTTTAATCGCAACAAAAGATCAAACACAACACCGTCTTAGTTTTAAGAATTACTTTGATTCAAAGGCCTCTCTAAGCGAGTGCATAATTAAACCAGAGGGAAGGGTGATTTTTAATTTTATCTTTTTTTTTAAATCAATACAATTACACTAGTTATAATCCCCTAAGGTAAACGGGGGGGATAGTGGTAGGAAGGTGCCTTATACTGCTAATAGCCTATTCACCTTCCCACACAAGAGCTGGACTGCTGTAAGGCAGCATTACCACACTAGAGCTACCCCGGCATTAGGGCCATGCACAGCTATATTTATAACAACTGTACCATTAACTCAGACCGAGCTGAAGCCAGGCAACCCCCTAGTTTGCTTTTTACTCTTCATCAAAGCTGCAAGCCCACTGCCAGCCCAACATTAGGAAAACCTCCCGTGCAACCGCAGCTCCGGCTGGAGTCCAGGGCAGCAGGGTGATGCCAGCCAAAAGCCCTTTGCCCGGCCACAGGGGTGCTGGCCCGGCTCCACTCCTCTTATGGGCTTATATTTCACCAGGGCTGAGGCACAAGGGATGAAGGGCCAGAAAAAACCCGTGCTGATAAACAGCTGGTTTGGCAGCAGCGGGAACGCTCTAAGAGCAGAGTACACAGCAAGGGCTTGTTGGCAAGGGGCTGCTTTTACACACCTGGCTTCTCACATCATGATGGATGCCCAAAATGGAAAACACAGATGGGCCTTGCAGCCTCTATCCAGCCACCCTTCCCTGTTCAGCAGGGCATTTCAACATGTGTTAACTTTAAGCTTGTTCTTAAATCCCACCAATTTAGATAGGACTTAATTACATGCTTCAGTGTTTTTCTCAGCTGGGAGAAGTGTAAATACATACTTAGTATGGTTTGATGAACTGGCACCCAAGACAAATAAGACCGATTTTGCTGAGCTAATGTCAGGATTCCATCATGTAAAGAAACACACCTTAGGGAAAGATTTCTACCATGACATGTAAAGGTTCTTTTCTTCAGCAAGTAAGTGCCTATTCCAAGTTTACCTTGCAAATTCCAAGTTTACCTTGTCCACTTTATCCCTTGTGTTATGTTTGAGTAGAAAATTGCGAAAAAATTAAAAGGACTTTTCCAGGTCTCCCAGATGAGGGAATATAAGCATAAGACTTGACTGCACAGCCAGAAAAGCTCCGTACATCACACTGTTTTGTGTCTTCAACACCATGATCATCACTGGGCTTCAGCTACGCCCCCAGGATGCAAGAACCAACTGAAGACTTTAGCATCTAATCTGGCTGAGTACTCCACAGGATTATGTTATCCATTAAAATCAGGTGCTCCTTTCATTTGATTGCAAACAGTACTGCCAAAGCAAGAAGTCTGAGAACAAAAATACAGAACAAGCTATTACAGATGAAATTAGATCACTAGGACCAGGAAAGGAAATCAAACTATTATTTAGGTTTGTCATTTTATTCTTGGGAGATCAAAATGAAAAGATAAAACAAAATCCCAATACCATATGACAGAAATACACATTATTGCATTGCTCATATGATATTAATAAAAGTAATAAAGACCATAAAGCTGAGAAATCTGCAGAATAGCTTTAAATATAACTGAGATTACCCATTTTATAGGCCAACATCATCTTCATTTAGAACTAATAAATATACCACACAAGAAACTGCAAATAAAGCAGTTCTACAGAACTCAAATGTATCTTTTTAAGAAAAAAAAAAAAAAAGTTACAAAATAGAGCTGTTTTTAAAAATTAACCAATAAATAAACCCCCACATCTGTTGCAATTGTATCAGTTTGCAATGAGATTTAATTTTGTTGGCAGGGACATAAGAACTTTGGGCATGCATACAATGAAAATAATGAAATCCAGCTTCACCCATCAGACTTTAAAAAAGAAAAAAAAAAGATAACAATGAAAGCTGGTGCCCCTCAGTGGAACCACAGATTTAATAGAAACCATGTTTCTATGCTGCCTACAGCCAGGAGCAGATGAAAGACACTTGTGCGATTAGTTAACAAGTGGTCATTTAATCTTCCCCAACAAACCCGCCTTTTCAATTTCAGGTTCTCCTGTTACCACTCAATGTTTGAATGCCTTGTTCGGATGTGGACCCAGCTCTGCACAGATCACGTAAGTCTGCATTCCTAGGAAGAATGCAGATCCCTTTAGTTTTGCCAGTAAAACTAGCAAGTACTTCACTGACTCTGAGTGGTATTTTCTTCTATTCTCCAGAAATGTCTTACAAGGATGATGTTAGACTCATGATTTACAAAAACCTCCTTATTCCTTCATACTTCCAGTATAGATATATATATATATACACACACACACTTCCAGTACACGGGAGGTACACAATCCACTTCACCCAAATCCACCACCTGAGTGGCTCCAGGGTACAGACACTGGAAAATGTTGTTACAAAATAAAAATTCACCATGAATCTGCTACTCCGTGTGACTTGCTCCATGCCCTTACTACACAGTAAATGTCAGACAGCTCATCTTTTTTTCAAAGACCAAGAAGTTATTTTGATTTATCTCCTATTTACCTGAAAGTAAGAACTTAAACATGGGCAGCATCTCAAGAGAGCACAGCACACAGGATGTAAGCACGTGCTTCAAACACATATAAACTAAAAGAAGCAAAACCAGGTTCATGAAGTTATAGTTATACACTACGCAATATTCTCTTCAGTGCTTATGGCTGGTATTAACCCTGAGTTTTCAATAAAGGTTTTGACTTGCAAAGCACCCTTTATGATCACAGCCTCATCAGAATTAAAAAAGGCAGCGTGTGATCTCTAACTTGAGCCTCCAAATTGGTCTGGCTCATAGTTCTTACCCTATTATTTAACTTCCGAGAGAAGCCCTCACATTATAGCAATGTGTAATTTTTAATATTCGCATTTAAACTACATCCTATTAAAAGGGAACTTCTGGTTGTATTACGCCTTGCAAGTACAATTCATTAGATAAAGCAGGAAAAAAAAAGAAAAAAGTCCTCTCTTGCTTCTCCACCCCTCCATCTAATCACTTCATGAAAAATTACTCAAAAATGCCTTTAAGGCCAAAGAACACACTCTCAGTCATTTGGTTTCCAGCCATTGACTTTTAAATGGATTGCTGGAAGCAGTGTAAATTTCTTAAATTCCACAACAGAAGCAAGTTACTGAGCCTCCCTTTCGTCTCAACTGCTCAATTTATGCTCCAGCACACATTACTGCAGATATGACCTCTTCCATCACCAACCAGTGACGTTGCCAGTATTAATGCAAACAGCCTTGCTCTATAGCTACGTGTGAACAAATCAATTCAACTCATCTTGAATTGACATTAGAGGGTCCCAATTAGCCTCCAGAAAGGTTTAGAGGAAGTATTTTTAGCTGTCCTAGACTGAAATAATCAACATTTCTCCCATCTAGCATTTGTGTTTTCAAGTTTGAGGGCTCACATACTGATTATTCACTGTTTAGTGCTGCTCTGACAATCAGAAATAGTCATATTCCAGATTAATATCTTCTCTGATTAGTCAGTGAAGTTACAGATACAGGTTTTGGCACAAGTTAATAAGACACTGGAGCAGAAGTCTGTGTAGTTTGAACCCCCTTTAGCATAGCTCTTAATAACATATCTGCACTGCACAGGCTTCTTGTGTGTTTTGCTTAACAAGAGCTCTTAAGAACAAGAATTACTTTATAATTCAGGAGATGTCTTTTTTTTTTTTTTCATTTGTGTATTACTCAAAAATCACAAATTAAACTCACAGTGTTGCTCCTTTGCCCCAAGAATTCTATTTGGCATTCATAGCTCTGAATGAGTGCCGCTCAGGCAAAGCAATAAGGACTTATGAAGATGCAACTTGTCTTTCACAAAGAAAAATGCTCACATTTCCTAAAAGCTGGGGTCCAAGCCATTATGGAGCACTGTTGGTCACAGGTTCAGAGGCAGTAGGGTCACACAGCCTGCAGCACATAAAATGTCACACTGCATGTTCCCTCTCTTTTCTTTCCCAATGTAAATTAATGCTTCTTTGCAATCCATTTAAGAGATTTCCAAATTCAGTTTTCACCTCTGACTATACCTGATGTGAACAATCAGAACAAGCCAAAGATACAGTCTTTGCGGTATTTACGTTTACATACAGTATATCCCACAAGACCAAAGAGAATTACCAAAGGTCACAATTTTCAAAGCTGCTGCTCTCTATCACCTCAACACCCCAAATCCCTGAGGGTTTCCCACCACCCCTTAGGGACTGAGGGGCACATCTCTTCCAGCCTAAGCAAAACCATCACTATAATGAGACAAGCAGCAGAGGAATAATTATGTGTATGAACATGAGACACTTAGCTACTGTACAGGACTAAGAGACATCCATGACATCTGTATTCTGTATAAGGATTTTTACAAGTAAATTAATAAATAAAGTCAGTGTGCAGAAACTGCTGTTCTCCACGAGAGGGCACTTTTTAAAAACCTAAGGCAAGAAAACCGCTACTTAAAAGCAGATGCTGTTCCAGGGAGGAAAGAAAAGGGTCTGGGGATGAAGCAGATAAGTGCTCAGAAAAGAGCTGGCATGAAGATTAAAAAACCCGGAGTGTCAATAAGCGCAATCAAGCTTGAGACAGGACAAACATTCATGTGACAGACTGATCTTTTCTTCACTGGCACCGGTGCCGTGTGGACACTAAAGGCACTTCACACGTCTGCTGTCGTCTAGAAATGTCAACTGCAATTTCAAAATGCTCACAAAGTCAAGTCATCTTAGTAAGCAAACAATTTATGCAGTTAAACTGCCCTCAAAAGTACCAATATTAAAATATTCTAGGAAAAGAAACATTCACCTTTCCCTTAAACTCCAGAATAACATACGCTACCCTGCCAGCTTTGCTTCTGAGCTGCATTTATCAAGAACAGGCTGGAAACCCGCTGCAGACAGGGCAGAAGTGTGTTTCTGTTCCAAATGCTGCACATTAGCTGAGAAAGCAGATCTGCAGAAAGGTCATTATTTCATATTAGATGTCTGTAAAAGTATCTTGCATAGATTCAGGCCTCTTTTGATACAATTCTTTTAAATGTACAAGACAGTCTATCACTTGATTTAATAAATACTGGATAATAATGCACAGCCGCTGAAAGCTATAAGGATATATTTTTTTCTATATTCACAATACTATATAACACAAATAAATATTAGCATTTCCTCAAAACTGAATGAAAAACATTGCAAATAAAAGATATTCCTTTACAACACAATATAAAATTACATGTTATTTTAACAAGTGGCTGGGGAATACATGAAGTATATTCAACCTAAAAGGAAAAAGAATGTTTTGTTTCAACCATTTTTAAAGCACATGATTCAAACACAGGTCCAGTTTTTGTCCTTTTTTGATTAGAGGGAAAACAGTGATTTTTAATTTTTTTTTTCCCTGGCAAATACATTTGTTCAAAAACTGAACAGCCAATACCTCCTTACTTCATATCATCCCATTCAGGGTTTTCCACATCAATTTGCCCGCTAATAAACCTTTTGAAAACATTTCAAAGGAAACTTGCTCTCCTCGGTCGCTCTCAGATTTCTACAAGCCTGACATCAGGACTGCGTATAATGAAACAATTAAGAATGACTCTCTTCTACTCCTTGCCACCACAAAGCCTGTTGATAATAAAAACCCTGTTGATAATAAAAACTCATCATTTGTGTCAGACAAGCTTTATATTGAAATATTGCTGTGTACAACACTAAGGAAACCAGCCATTATAATTCCACTCGTAAGGAAATCTGATGAATTCAGCAAGACTTCCCACACTAGAGCAGTCATTCAAACACGTATCGGCAGAACAATGAATGTAAGCCAAACTATATAACAGTCTTATTAACGCCAAAATTATCTAGCAGCAAAGGGCTATGAGAAGCAACATCTGGCTGGCAAAGACAGAGGGCTGATGCTCAGTTTTTCCTTAAATTGAGGCTGCCAGAGGATAGTTTTTTTTCCACACCAGACCCAGGGGCACAAAAAAAACTGCCACAAGCAAGCCCACGGAACTCAGCTGCTGTATGCCACAACCTGTGCTTCTCTGTAGGTCATTTCTATATCAATAGACACCTATGGAAAGCACTTAGCAGGTTAGGAAAGCTCTTCAGGAGATCGTATGCATCAAAATTAATTGATCTTATGCCCACAAAAAGAAGGATAAGTGTTTTCCTTAGTCTTATGAGGTCAGAAAGTACGTGAATGGAAATATTAAATAGTTTTGTCTCCTAAATGTCAAAACAATTTCAAAACAAAACAATGAATCAAAAATATCCCATCATGATTACAGAGCTTATTCACCATCTCCAGAAGATGGTACCGTAGCTTGGAGGTTACCACCTACCCTGTCTTTCTTCTGGAGCTTACCATCTTCCTAAGAGACAACAGCACACAGGTGGCATCTGAGGTGACACTTCAGAGACTGGCTCATTAGAAAGAAACCAATGGTTGAATATAGGACTATCCATAGTAGATCCAGTGCACCTGTGCCCCATCTGCTCCAGGAACCTCTTGGGCAGCAAAACATCCACTGGGACAACCACAACTCCTCACCATATGGTCTACGACACAGAGCTACAGAGATCTACACAGACCTCAGGACCTAACTAAGACCCAGTAAGCCTAGACATGAGTCTTA
>JAHREE010000562.1:564952-580100 GCA_033628505.1 Tringa tobata
GCTACAATGAAAAACTGCTTAAGTGGAAATATTTAGCTGAAAACCGCGGCAGATTCAGCAAGAGACAGTCCCTGGAGTCACAGTGGTCCTGGCTCCAGAGGGAGCCACTGTCTTGCTTTTGCGGTGCCAGCAAGAGGCCGGCACACAGAAAACAGCAACAGCTTAACCACCAAAAAGGCTTTCCAGTGAAAAAGCAGAGAGCAAACAAGGGGGAGTCTCTTCTGCACTAAGTGTTGAATAGTGCCATGACGGCTACTTTCCCAATAATAAGTGTCGGCAATCATGTGCGCTGTACTATTGTGATCAAAACAATAAAAGCTTGCTTTATAAAGAACACAAATAGTTGAGTGTTGCCAGAGGAGAATAAGCGTGGCTGCATGCATGCATGTGTGTAGCAAAAGAACAGTTTATATTCAAGATACACGCTATGGGTTTGAAAGCCCCTCCCTCCCCCCTTGTTGAAAGAGCCTGCAGAAGAACAAACCAAACACATCCTGCAAAAAGATAGTTGAGAAGAAAAACCCATTGGAAAGAACTGCAAATGAAGACATAAGAGCTTCTTCTACTCCATTCCCCCCAAACACCTGTAATGTTTTTTCCTTGTTAAACAACAGAACAAGGCATCCTTTTGTAATTGCTCAAACTGTGCTGAATTTGGACCGCGCTCAGCTGGACGGCTTCTGATCATTCTGGGCATACAAAGCAGATGAGAAATGAGCACATTGGGAGGGTCAGAAAGGTGAGTCTGCACACCTTGACATCAATGGAGCATACAGCCAAGAACAAAGACACAAGTCCATTATTTCCCAGAGAAACAATTCCTGGAGGAGCAAGTATATCCTCACTGCAGCAAGGAATGGGATCAATTCTTGGGAGATACATCCAGGGTAGCTGTAAAACAGCTTCCTTAAGGGCCCACCAAGCTCCCTGGGGGGTGCTACTGCCTGCACTAAGCTCTATACCCAGGTGTTAATCAGCACCCAACCTAGCTAAACTTCAAAGACCACCTATTTCATCTCCGTAAGTTACAGCACCAACTTGGCTGCATGTGACATTCAGGGCCACATTCCATCCCAAAGCTTCCCTAGATTCACTGCCCCTTCCTCGTGGAGGGGAATGGTCTGTCTCAAAGCTATATGAACTCTAATCCAGAGCACAGCGCTTGCCTTGATCTCTTCTCAAAAGTCAAAGTGTGGAGGAGTGGGTGAGTTACGGGCAGACACAGTCCAAATACATTTTCTCTTTTACAGTGGTCCAAGGACGGCTGCCAACTAAAATCAAAGTTTTGTGGTTTTCTGTCTGCATAGCAGCAGTCAGCCTTTGTGAGTGGAAACTAAATCCCAGAGATGCACAAGAGCCAGGCTGGCAAATGCTCCGGCTTCCAGCAAAGCAAGAGAGCGCGCTTTGCAGATAATAAAGCAACGCGACGCAAGTTAGAGAGGCTGGTTTAACTCTACCTGCTGCTTACCATTAAATAAGATGTGCATCTCTGCTACAGCTCATTCAATGGAAGCCTAACGGATGCAAGTATAACATATCACTAACCAGGACTTAGCAGACAAGCACACTGATTTTCTCAGAGACGACTGCCAAAGGAGTGCTCCCATTTCAATGTGCATAATACGCCGAGGCTGCACAGAGCAGCAGAAGAGAGGCACCCAGGTGCTCACTTCCAGCAAACGTGGTGCGTGCCAAAACTCAGCCTCCTCCACTCCTGTTAACGCCAGCCTCCCAAACACCTCCTGATAGCAGGACATCCATCAGGAGCCGGTTATTGCCTGTGCCCAGTCAGGTGAGAGTGGCCAAGCAGAGCAGGAATGTAATAAACCACACAGACACCGTAAGGCAGGGAATTGGTGGCTGCCAGCTCTGCTCTGCCCTCTGAGCAAGGTCAGAGAGAGCTTTGCTCTCCACAAGCTACTTTATGCTCCAAAGGGGAGCAAGACAGGAGCACATGCTGAGCATGGAGATGCTCACCCCTTCCCATGGAAACCCTTGTAGGGCAAGCAAAGCTCAACAGCAGCTTCAAAAGTTCTTCTTTGATGTCTGTCTCTCACCACTGGCTTAGGCAGGCAAATTGGAAGTGGAACAAAACTGGACCACTCGATGTCCTGACACGCAGCCAACCACCACCTGAAAAAAGGCTTTGCTTTAACTTCTTCACCAGCTCTCTTCCCACCACATCAATAGCCCTTCTCATGCAGGAGGGAGGAGAAAGATCTCACCAGGAGTTCTGCTCTGTGAAGAGAGCGTGGCTGACCTCCAGCACCCCCCAAGTGCAGCAGCCCCATTTTGTGTTATGCAATGAAAATGCTTCCACTAGGTACCGAATACATGACTCAGTATTGCTAATTGTGTGCTCACAGGTAAAGATCTACTGCTAAAAGAGAGAGCAGCAGAAAGCCCTGTGAGCTATGTCTCCTTTCACTGCAGCCTTCCTAGGTCCCCTCTGCAAGATAACGGGGTGGGGGACTACAGACCCAAATGTATTCTTTTGCTCTGGAACAGATCAATAGATTTATTTTTCCTCAGGTCAGAATGTTGTTGTGATGTAACACTGTTTTCACTGGGAATCCACTAGCATTTGTTACACAACCATGAGCATTTTGGGCAGAAATTCCACAGGAGAAGGATTACATTACTGGCTGGATGCATTTACTATATCAAGCAGAATAAAATCAAAGAAATGCAATACGTGTGTTCAAATGAAAAGTTGCCTTTACTCAAGCAAAGAAGATAAAGACTGTAAAACATATAAACAGGAAAAACTAATTATAAAAATCAAAATCCTTTTGAGCGGTCTGGATGATCATTTGGAAATAAATCTCTATTCTCAATGCCCCAAAACGCCTGCTATGTCAAGCTTATTGCTAGAAGAAAGGGTGCTTACAAAGATAAGTTTCTTTCATTAATGTACAGTGACATATTTATACGAAGTAGTACCAGACAGAGAGCAAGACTTTTTGCCTTCCTTTGCCACCAACATGCTGTTGAATCAACCTTCCTTAAAAGACATGACCTGCAGAATTAAGGGAAAATTGAGTCGCTCACAGGAAAAAAAAAAAAAAGGACGACAAATGAAAAGCTTGGCTTGACATGTTAATCTCTTGCTTTAATTATTGTGTTTAATGTCAATTGGAGAGAAAAAGAAATAGACTACAACAAAGCTGTGTGTCCTGGATGCAGCATACTCAGCAGGACTTCTGCCAAAAAGCACAATGTTTTTATCAAAACAGCTTCTGATTAAGCTTTCCCTCTCCCTCTGACAGTCCTGTGAGTTTTCATTTCTGAATTAGAGCCAAATTAGCCACCCATTCCAAGGGCTAACGCTCTTGGAAGTCTTAATATGGTAGCTATCTGCTCAGAGCTGCTACGTGTAAACTTAAACATACAACAAACCCCAGTTCATTATGCCAATACTACATAAAAGAGATAAGATAGTATTTCTTTTGACTGTGAAAAGTCATTGGTAGCATAAGGAGCTGTGGCAGACATAAGACTTGCTTGTACTCTGGCGAGCTAAGCTTGGAAGAAAGCAGGACAAGCCCTCCACTGCCAGAACTGAGTCTCAAGTCTGCCTCCTGGCACTGCAAAATGACAGGCTGCGCCTTCCACTTGGACCTCCCCATCAGTAATCTGAGAGAGAAATGCTGGCTATAGCTGAACGCTATTTTTGGTTGATTGAAAAAAAAAAAAAAAGAGAAAAAACCATGTCTCCCTTTTGTACTATTTGATCCAGTTTCTTGTAAACGACCCCATTACAGCAGTAGGTATCTGACCAGTACTTCATGCCAGAGGGAAATACATTCATCACTGCCTCATCTGTGTGAATCTTGGAGGCACTAGGAATCACAGCAGTCCTGGAGATTACAAGTAACAAATGTGATACCATCATTTCCCCTTAAACAAAGGGAAAACCAGTAAGCATAAAACAGAGGGGTTGAGTCAACTGGACTGCTCTTAACCGAAAGGACTGCAGGCTTTGGCACTGGGTCTGACACTGCACCAGGACAAGACAGGTCTCCAAGGCCTTCCATCCTTTCCTTTACCCACAACTGCCACATGGAGGAGGGCTGACCACAGCCTGCTCCCTGCACACTTAGATCTGAAATCCAAACAGCTCTGAATCCCAACCCACTGAGATCTGCACCTTGTTCTGACCTTCAGGCTGGCCAGGGGCTCCTAACTAGCATTTCCCTCACTCATGAGGTTTCCAATATACTTCATTCAAACTTTGGAGAACAAGAAAGCAGGACAGGACTGTGTGCTTGCAGCACAAAACGAGGCAACTTTATGAGGAGTCATTCAGAGAATTGGTAGGACAAGTGGTCCTTACCTCTTCCCTAACTACTACTATATTTTAAGGGAAGGAACTCGCAATTTCTGTAGCGATACTTCTCTCAGAGGAAGTCAGCAAAGCATTTCACGAAGGGGAGTACAAAGCACTCTTTGCAGCATCCTTCAAATATGCTAACAGGATTGGTCTGATTTGGCATTACAGTCAAAGAAATAAGACAGAGAGGCCATATCTCACTTGCACGAGGTCAGGCTCTTCTTGAACTGTCAGACCCAAACCTCTTCCCCACCCCATGCCTGTTGCCATCAGCTTATGCCACCTTTCAGTCGAGCTGCACGGATTCATTAGTGCTGTAATAACTTTTGTTATCTGGTTGTTTTTTCTGCAGCACATCTCTGAGGCATAAACCAAGCCTAGAAAAAAACTAATTAGCGTAGACATCACTGCAATGCAATTCACAATGTTAACAGCCTCTAAGTTTTCAGGAGGGAGTGCAGAAAGCGATAAATGCTGGTACACTGAGAACTAATGAAACCTCTGAAATGCTTGTGGTAGGAGGACCCTATTGTATAAGGATTTAGATTTGAAAGACCATAAAGAAATGCTTTTTAATTACAATAATATATGTAGAGACAACTGTTACTTTGGTACTGTGCTTGTTTAAGGCTTTATTGTTAATTAGTTTACACTAAGAAGCAGAAGAGAGTTGAGAAAAAAAAAAACCACAAAAGGTTATTTGGTCTAAATATTAGCATTTGTCTGTTAATTTTGATAGAAGCTCACTCATGCACCGTACCACAGTTCAAAACTGAGAATGAGAAAAACTTTTCTCCTTGTCTTGCTCACTATGGAATTTGCAAAATGCAGATTATGCCACGTAGAGCAGACACAACTATTGCAACTATTTCCCTAATATTTCCATAAATGTTTTTCATTAAAGCACTGGCATGAGATGGAAAAGCAGCAATACGTGACTGAGCTTCAACCAGAGCTCAGCTGAAGGTCAACCGGTCCCATATAACAGTAATGCAATTCCCAATCTGCTCTGCCAGCTCAGCTTCCCAGGAGCTGGGAGGTACCCAGGCTCCTGATAGCCTTGTGAGGTCTTCCAACCCAGCCTCAGCCTCACTAACACAAAGATGCTTGGCTACATCTTTTGGGAATAGGGAGAGTAGTTTCTAAGAGGGTTCATGGGGCAAGCTGGGTTTGTTCTTGGGCACCGACTGTATTTTGAACAATATGACCTATGTTCTTAACAGTGAAGACATTCTCTGCATTTGTAAGTACAGCAAACAGCCTTAGAAGGCAGAGCTACCAGCATTTCAGTACCTCATTTGCAGGAGGTAAGAAGTTCACCCTAATGAGAAGGCTTCACAATAGCAAATGAAAGGATAATCTAACTCCCATTTTGAAAGGCTTCGCTGTCTTCTCATTACAGCTTTCTCCCTAAAAGAGCCTGCAAATGTCAGCATAGTCTGGGGAATTCAAGAAACAATCTCAAGACCTGAAGTCAAAAAACGCAGATATAGCAACTAATCTTACACCAACCAGCACCCGTTCTCCTATTGACCGCTTCTGTCCATTAGTGGGCAAGATGCTGCCAAGAGAAAAGAAAACCGCATCCATTTGGTAATGCCATTTTATAAACCAGCCCAGCCTTTCCTTTTCTACAGCCTGATCTAGCTAGTAGGCAATAAAAAAAAAAAAAAATACCTTATAATCTTGACATCTTTCACAGGCATAAATACCCCCTTCCTGGTATACAAGACTACCATGAACTCCATCACAGTTGTAGAAAACAAGGTCAAATGTATTCACAAGTTATTTTCCCTTTGTACCATGGTAAGCATAAAAGGTGGCAGCAGGTAGTGTCACTGGCAGCTCCCAACTCAGTGCCAAGTTATACATCACCCTGAAACAAACTGTGATCTTGTAGCAGCTTGAGTACAAAAGCATGGAAATTTAGCCCAAAGAAAAAGTGTGTCAGGAGAGCTGGGACAGGTCTGCTAATGATCAGCTGTGCAGCTATGGGCACCTCACTCTTCATCACCATATCTTTGCCACCTCCACCTAATTTCCTTGAATGTCTCCCTTTTCTTTTTTAATTTAGATTCTGCAGGAGCATAACCTTCTGCTGTCCTGTGCTCCAGAGAGTGCCTCGGCCTCTCCTTGCTAAAAGTACTTAGGACAACAGGGGAAAACAATTTACACACAGTTTAAAAGCAGCTGCTAAATATAGTTCCCATTCTTCAATTGTCTTACAAACTGAAATAAAAAAAGGCACCTAGTTTTTGTCAAGATACTGAGCTTCTGCTGAAGCATAGCAAGAGACTGTTCTCTATGCCTGGGAGCTTAATCTGTCTGCCATGAATTGAGATAGGGTAAAAAGCCTCAGAAATGGCATAAGCCAAGCACCACAGAGTAGTTTTTGCCTTAACACCAGCATGCTCTTTAAGATAAGATAATATTGACACTGAAGATTCTCCCAAATGCTGCTTCTCTTTTCTTTTTAAGAGTCAGTAATGAAAACTGTAAAGCTGAGAATCCATTTGAAGAAAAGATGCTGAGAACAAACCGATAGATATCCAAGGGTTGGAATAGTCAGACCTTCATTTTGAATTCTTCCTTCCAGCTATACATATGGCAGGGATAAGCCCCTTTACAACTGTCCTCTCTTCCTGAGCCAGTTTTTGAGGAAACAGTAAGCACAATTCCCATGAGGTTCACGAATATTACTAAAATGATGTTTACAGCTAGTCCTGGAAGATGTTTTATTATATATGAAAAATACCATCTTAATGTCCTATTAAAGATTTTTTCCAGAGTCACTGAGAAGACTGTCATGGTGCCCAGTGCTCTAATGAAAGAGTTTGAGGCTTTTTTTAAAATGTTCATTAAAAACCTACAACAACAGCCCTGAAATGACAGTTTAGTACCACACCAACCTCACTCAGGATTAGCCTCTAAGCGGAGCTGTAACAATGAAGTAGTAGGAAAAAGAAAAAGGCCCAGAGGACTAAAATCACTGTCTTTTGATGCACATGTAGTGTCATCTCAACAAATGTCCTAGACATCTGACAAACACATATACAACAGACTGCATACAAGCTGAACACCATTAGATAAATCCATTACTCAACTACTAAGACAACATGTCTGTCCTCCTAAAGGCACTTTCTTCATTTGAAGAACAAATTTACTTTCTCCCAGCACATCAGAATTCAAGCTGCTGCTCCACCCAACATCAGCTCCTTCACTTTCATACAATGAATGATTTTATTGAGCCAATTACGGAGTTGGGAGTAACTCAAGAAGAGACAAGGACAGTTTTGCTTTACAGTGAAAGTCTAAAGAGCATATACTAATGGTACACAGTGCCTTTGGACAGGATAAAGGACTACACGATGTGCCAAGGACCCCACCAGCTCTAAGCTTTCTGTATGAAAGCTTAAAAAGTTAGGAGGCACGTTGGTGGAGTATTTAAATTGATAATAAAATAGGCTTGGGCAGGAAGAGATGCCTTTGGGTATTTCCTTTTAACTACTGCCAATTGATACTACAAATTTTTCATTGATACTTGATGCAACTCTCATGCAACACCGTCTTGCCTCTCCCAGGAGCCTCAGGGCTCCAGCACAAGGTGGAAAATCCTTCAGAAATGAAAACACACTGCAGGCAAAAGCAGCAACACCACTGATGAGGACAGCAGGTGCTTCTTCACTGCTCTGGTGATTTCATTTGACTACTGAAGAAGCCACAAAAGACCATGATCAGAGACTGGCTGCCAAAGACCATCTCCTTTAGAAAATTGTTCACCATCAGTCAACTGAAAAACACACACCGGAGGAAATTCACATTTGTGTTTGCCTGCTTAGCCTGTAAAAACTGAGTCCTGTGGCTCAGACATGTAAGGTTGCTGGCTCGCACTGATTGTAAAATATAGATGTTTCCACTTCAAAGAAAGAAACAGGGTTTGCATCTGCTAGAAGTCAACATCAAATCCAAACAGTTGCCTTGACAGCTCTCCAATAGCATTTGAGTTCTTTGAGTATTACTGATGCACAAATCAAACATAACAGGATTTATTATTAATTTCTACTAAGCTTCATTAGCTATTACTTTAGTTTTAAATGGTGTCTAAGGACCAGTACCATCAATCCCTTCACAGCAATAAGTTGCCTGAATAAAATATAAACATAAATTGCTTATATAAGATATACTTATGCCTTATTAACACAGGTCAATCTATAAGCTAAGTACACCATGTAATTTGTAGCTGCTAGAGAAACCAATAGCTTACCTGCACCTTACTCTCTTCCATCAAAAATATTTTGGGGGAATAAGCTAAATCTCTTTATTATATTTGCTTTCTTGTTAAACGGCTGTTTAAACAGTCTCTGAATTTAGCATACATCATCTCCTACGTAGGCATATTTGTTAACTCTGTCCCTTTTTCCCTTTCTTTGCTCAGCTGACAGACCAAAGATATGTAAAACCAAATTTTTACTTCTTGCTCAGCATGCCCAAGAGATGTCCAAAACCTGGATTTTCAGTTTAACTGTGCAGGCAACAAAGTAGAAAGAAGAACCTGTTTCAGATAGAAATACCTGGATATTGTACATTTCTAATAAATAAACACTACATAAAAGAAACAGCAAGAACTTACATTCTCTACCTTTGACCACCCTGTTGTGACAGTGCTGTTGGGTAGAGCTTAGTTTATAAATGACCACAAGATGTTCCTGAAGCTGGTGGAGCCAGGCACTCAGCTCCTAAACATCTCAGGGGTGGAGGAAGCATTGGAAGAAAGCGTGACTTCTGCTCCCTTTAGAAAAGCCCTTTGCATGGAGGTCCATAAGAAAGGAGATAGGGAAGAACCCAAAATCCTCACGCCAAAAAAACTTACCCATTTCCCCATTCCAACTGCATGCTAGGGAGCAAAGGAGAAGCCCTGAGCAGAAGCCCACGTAAGCCTGTTTCCACCGTTAAAAATATAACATAAGAGGATAAAGAATAAACAAACGGCCAGCATGGCTTATCCCAGGATGAGCTCCAGTTCGCTAAATATTTGTTCCAACACAGAGGCAGAACAAAGAAACTAGGAAATACTCAGAGAACTCCTCACCCATACGCCTGGAGTTGCTAATCTAACAACGAGAGTACAAGCATGAACAAACCTAACATGCCTGTTTCACCCTCTCTAAAGAGGTAAAAGGTATTAGTACTGTAAATCATGCCTTTTTCCTAACTTTTATGAAACATCTTGATGTTTAGTACTGCTCAGTTCCTGTCTCTGCAGCAGAGAAGCTTCTTCATTAATTGTTATTTTTCCTCTGATGATAAAAATGAGGTCATGCCAAGCACCACCACAAAACCTCCTACCTTCACCCGCCTCCTGTCATACATGACACCTCTTCACTTTTCTCACTGTCACTGCTGTTGAACCTCCTGTAGAACTGACAAATAAAGATCTGACAGGAATTCCTTTGGACACAAGATAGAAATGAGATTTGGCTGAGCACCTCATACACAGGTGTAGATAAGTACCTTCACATGAAAGAAGAGATGTATTTTCATCCCTCTTTCTCCCAATCTCTTTTCTCCTCAAGAAAAAAAAAACACCAGAAAAAACACTGTGTAAGAAACAGAGAAGGAGGCGGCAGGGAGATAAAACAAAAACAAACAGGTTATTATTTAGCATAAATCTACTCTGGTTCCTAAAGGAATGAATAAAGTAAAATGAGAAGACATTCAATACACCTAACGCTCTCCTTTCACAATATTGGGCTGGTGCCCAGAATTGAAGGAGTGATGTGGGTTTGCTCATGTGAGCCAAAAAAAATGGTTTTCACTTGATAATAGTATCCTTTACAAGGTAACAATTGCAGTGTTTGCCACAGATCATGTCTAATTCTTCCAGCATCTCACACTGGAAAGAGTTCTTGTATTTATTAGTTTTGGAAAGAGTCAACTTCACTTTTACTCATTTTCCTTGAACGCTCCTTTTCTACCTGGCACTAAATCTCTCTTCGGACATTTACTCAATTAATTTACCTTAATTAAATTGAGATTACTCCACTCAGGAAGTGAAGTGAACTGAAATGAAATTAAAGCAACTTTAATTTTGAAAAGTGTGCAAACACAGAGGTTTAATGAGGTTTAAATAATCCTTTTTAAATTCACACCTTTAGTTAATTTAATACAGGATCCCTGTATGGACATGTTCTATGTCAAGACGTATTTGAGAAGAGCAGTGAAGGGAAGAACAACACCCATAGAGGAAAAAAAAGATAAAGTCAATTCTGGCTACAGGTCTTCTCTGCAACAGGATGAGGTCACTTATTTTTCTACTTTTAAGTATCCTGCTAGCAACGTAAGTACGGGAGAGGAGAGGGGTGCATCTGTCCACAACCTCAGCACATCTTTTTCACCGCTTACACAAGAGGGCACAGCAATGAAAACACAGACCTGAGATCCCTTTGTCAAATGAAGAGGTAAAAAATTATAGGGAAAAGGACACCAGTAGCAACTACGAAATGACAAAGATAAATCAAATCTTAACCTAAGCCAAGACAGACTACTGCCATGGGCATTTATAGGGACTACTAAAAGAAAATGCCCAGAACCCACATAAAGGAGTGACATTGTGCAACACTGCTGAGATGACTGTACTGTTGTGCATAGTCTCAACAGGGTCAGAGAATCATAGAATAGTTTGGGTTGGAAGGCACCTTCAAAGGCCATCTGGTGCAACCCTCCCCAACCCACCCCCCAATGAGCAGGGACATCTTCAACTAGATCTGGTTGCTCAGAGCCCCATCCAATCTGACCATGAAGGTTTCCAGGGATGGGACATCTACCACCTCTCTGGACAACCATCAGGAATCCCTCTGCCCTCCTTTGAGTGGACATGAGTTGTCACTGCCTGCAGGGTGAAAACAAGGAGCAAGCTGGATGTTTCATTTGACACCCTCCTCCCCCCGCAAAAAAAAACCAAACTACAATGCAAGACTTGCTAAGTAAGACAAGACAAACATGGTGCGGTAACAGCAGCCCTTTGGTTTTGACCTTCAGTTCTGGTATCAAACCATCTGTTATTAATAGTTGGTTGTGGCTGCAAATCTTTGGTTGACTGACTTGAATATTGCTCCAAACCCTTACCCATGGTTTGTCTTTTTACTTGTCTTGAGCAGCCTCTTGGCATTGGAAGCTGCACTCTGTGCTTGAGGACATGTTCTCCGAAATCTTTCCTGGCTGATTTCTGAAGTCCTCTGGCTATCATTTCTTCTTCTCCCATGCACTCTCCATCTGCCTTCAGACCATAGATTTCGTTTCCTCTCTCCAGTGCTGTCTGCTCTTTCCAAATTTGTCTGAAGACACCCCCCATGTGAAAACCATGGATACTTGTGAGCACATGCTTGCAGGCTGGTGCGTGCCCGTGCGTGGTTTCCCCACCAGTGTGTCCGTCTGCGATTCATCCTGCCCGGGAAGCACATCTGACAGCCTCCAACAACCCACTACACGTCTGCAGAGTGACACATGCAGGGCTTGCCAGTTCAGACAGCACTTGCCAACAGCTGACACAGATACCAGGATCTAATGTCCCTATTTTCCCACACCTCTGCACTGAAAATAATAGTAATGAAAAAATAAGGAGATCCAGGCAGTGCAAAAAGGTGGTGAGCTCAAGCTGGAAAAATGGATGGTACAGAGCCTGGCTCTGCAGAGCTGCAGATCCATCCTTCTCTGTTGGGATTTTACTGTTCTTCTTAAAACTACCAGGAGCCCTGGCAGAGCCATGCACCGCACAGCCTGCAGGAATCATGAGACTGCTTACGCACATGCTTATGTGCTGCTCTGAGTCAAGGCTTAAAAGCAAACGCATGCCTGAGTATGAAATAAATCTATTTATGGCACTGGAAGCTGTGCAAACTACACACACTTGCTACCTCTTCACTAACTCAAACTGCCATTATGCGCAGATTAGACACTAACAGCAAAATAAAACTTTAGAGTTTTCATATAAAGACTGTCACAGACTAATTCAAAGACAATTTCAAATTAGACAAATAAATCCCTGTCCAAACTTTCCTTTAAGTGTAATGAATTGCTGGTTTAGTTGAGGCATTCACATTTTCAGCTCAAAACTTCAGGGGATTTTTTCCTTCCCTCCCCCAAATGTAACAAGAAACACTGAAACAAGGTTTATCATGAGTCATTTGCACCTGCATAATCCTGTTCATCACTAACACGAGCTGTAATTTAAACTCTAGGAAAAATAAAGACTAGATTGGGGGGAATAAAACAGCATTCAGGACATTACAAACATGCTCAGCCCTTAAATAATCCCAAAGCACCACTTGGATTCACAGGTGCACACAGGAACTGATTTCTAGCAAGCCGAGGGCACCAGGAATGAATTTCCTCTCTTTTCCCCCAACACCAAAGGCAGAGACACAATCAATTTGTACCAACAGCAGAACTTACACTGGGAAACCACAGGGAGTAGGTTAATTGTGAGATTGTGAAGAAAAATAACGCTTGCTACAAAGCAATTAAAAGCCACTCCCACGAGTGCTCAGAGTCCTTCGCAATTTACTCAAAACAAACATGTTTCCCTAAAAAGAAAAGGAAAAAAAGAAAATCGAAACCCCTCAACCTTCAATACAAGCTCATTACTCCCTCGGGTTCTTCTAAAACAAGCACTTGCAGTGTATTTTGCAGCTCTGTAAAACTTGTGCTGTTACATTCATGCGAAGACCTCTCCTTTACAGCAACTAAGATAAATAACACAAAAATATTTTGCTGTAATTTCCATACAGGATCTCAAACCCTTGGCAAGTGTTCAGGACGGCAGGGGAGGGTCAACCTTGCTCTCACACAGAGGTGGGCACATGGAGCTGCTCCAAGTCATCGCTCCCTCCCAGGGAACAAACAGTGGGGTGGAAAAGCATCACTCCTGATTTCACAGGCGGGAAAACAAAGCCAGGTTTGCTGAGGCTTTTAGAGGAGGCTGATGAGAGCTAGAAAGGGCACGGAGCAGAGATGCCGCAGCAAAGCCCTCTTCGCCAGGGAGCCTGTGTGCTCACGTCAGGGAAAGCAGCCAGGATTCCCTGCCCAGCTGAGAGCCGTCAGGGCTTTCTGCCAACACCAGCCAGTGCCAGCTTGCAGCAAGGCAACGCTGGGCCTTTCAAGCTGGGAAAGTGCTCCCAGACAGACAGGGGTGGATTGGTCACAAAAGCAACCAACGCTCGGTGCATTCCCCTGGCGTGTTGGTTCCCTAACACGCTCCATTTCACAAGAAGAAACCCCTCTGCAGAAGGGAGGTGAAGGGATAGGGCTGTATCAGAACACGCAGGGCTGAAGACCAGACAATGCAGAGCTAACGACCATCCCAGCAAGGGGCTCATCACCAGAAACCAACTCATCCCATAAGGAGATGAAAGTTGGCAAGTCAAAGGAGGGGGAGAATAAAAAAATAATTAAAAAAAAAATAATCAGTGAGTAGTAAATCCCTGGAAGCATTCAAGGCCAGGTTGGATGGAGCTTTGAGCAACCTGGTCTAGTGGGAGGTGTCACTGCCCATGGCAGGGGGCTTGGAGCTAGGTGACCTTTAAGGTCCCTTCCAACCCAAACCATTCTATGATTCTATAAATAAAAATCAGCAGCTTCTGCAAATTGCAGAGAGGAAGCTGGTAGAAGCAAAAGGCCTGCTTCGTGATCAGCCTTCAACATCTTCCAGCAAACACCTCTTTGCCGTTCAGATAGCCCTGAACAGCTCTCAGCCACCCAGCAGTGACTTCGTGGGCGGAAAAAACCATGCAAGGGTCTTGTGAATTCAGAGGAGGCTTTTGTAAAGGATATTAAAGCTCATGCTTTGGGGATTAAGCCAGTCTTTATCTGTTAGAGATCAGGATGTGGCTAACAGTAGGGGACAGATTATCTGCATCTGCCGACTGAGGAGGATTTACACCTTCTGAAGCATCTGTGCTGGCTATTGTCGAAACCAGCCTTCAGCCTGAGCCAACACGCTCCTACGGGCAAGAAAAGAAAAGCTTTCTGGGTTGCATACAAAGGCCTCCGAGTGGCAGCACTTTTCAAAAGACTTTCAGTAATTTGGAAGAACAGAAATGAAATATTGATTTGTACTGGGCCTTGCAGAAGTTAATTTTTCAACAGCAAAAATGTGGGCTGGCCGTGGCTTGTGAAACTTGCCCAAGGAAACACACACCTCAAACTCTGTTACTTAATATCAGCCAGGAGATCTGTACGGTAAAGAGCCCCCGGAAAACATCCTGGACTTTTACACGTTGCCTTTAGGGGGAAAAAGGAGCATATAAGGTCTTGGCTTATGAATAAGAAAGAGTTCAGGTCTTCACTCAATCCATCCTTCCGTTAATCAGCTGCTATAAATATTGAAAATAGCTGCTCCTTGGGTCAGGGCCATGGTGTAGCCGTATCTGAGGTGCTCATGTGTGCAGCAGATGAGAGTGCACACTCTGCACAAGGTTACAGCGATCATGCAATAGATTTACAAACTCTTTAAATTAATTTACCCCCAGTTCTTTGACTGTGTCCCCACCAACTGAATGACTCGTATCCATTTATAGTTACAGCACCAAAAGCAAACAGCATACTAAATCTCCGCAAGGCTATTTCAGAGAAATAAATCAGCCCAAATATTCCCAAAATTCATCTTCCAGAAAAGCCGATAATCGTATCCTCATAAAAAACAAATGTTCAACTAGAGTCAGTTTTGTAATATATTAATTAACATAATTTTCATCTGCGGTGACAACAGGCCATCTGCTACTCTGGCATCTCAAGAGACTGTGAGTTTCAAGGCACTTT
>JAHREE010000562.1:599360-611342 GCA_033628505.1 Tringa tobata
CACGCAAACAACAAGAGAATACTAAGAATAGATCAGACCTGAAATTACCACGCCATGGTAGCACTTCTCCTGTACACAAATGAAACTGGTAAGAGATATATGATTATTCACTACCTGTAACAATGCCACGTATAATTCTTAATAAGTGATCTGAATACTTGAGTGCACCACATGACCCTAACCACGGTCACAGAACACTAGGGTCTCCAACAAAGACGTGCAGAGGATTACAGCTTCCCTATGCCCCGCTCCTCTTCTCCCTGCAGCCAAACGGGTCTAATAGCCACTTACTGATTACTCGCCCAGGGTGGCCACCAGCACCTATCCCCCACCCTAAACACTCCAGCTCACAGCTAGAGCTGTGGCGGCACATTTTTGCCACTATCACCGTGCCACATCACTAAGTGGCTGAAAAAGAAGCAAAAGCTTCACGCTGGGTGATATTTCTGCTGATGACAAGCCTTTAAAAATTTAAAGCATGTGAATAAAAGCTTTTTTGGTCAGATAAATGGCCCATATGCTAGCAATTAAATTATATACGGACAATATTGTTGATTGTCAGCTACCAGAATACAAATGGAGTCTTTCTGACTTTCAGAAACTTAGCTGGAGCTCCACACACTCAGTAGCCACAGCACCCCACCAGGTCCCTGAGAAGAGGGATTCCCTTCGATGGGCCACCACGCAAAGGCAGGGCTCTAAATGTACATCTCCCCAAAGGGACATCTCAATTGTACAATGCCTCCTGCGTCTCGGAGCTTTCCCATCCTGCATGTTCTCTTCTTGAATAAGTCTTTGGGCTAGAGTTTCAAAGCACACCATCCCAGCCCAGAGCTTGGTTTTTCCTCTTGTCCAGCTGGCTCCATGCTCCACTCCCTGGTGTAGGGAGTCAAGACATGAGCCAATTGCAAACACAAATCAAATCCCTTCCAAGCTCCTACTACTTGCTTTTAATCTCTTGCTTACTGCAGCAACCCCAAATTTACAGATGTTACTTGCACAGAAAAAGGAGTTGGGATATTTTTGTTGTTGTTTACATACATTTCAAATAGCCAAGCCCCTGTGTTTTCTACGCATAATTAACTGTCATTTCTGTCCCCCATCGAGACCACACTGCTTCACTAAAGCACATCATTAACAAAAGTGTCAGTTGACTAAATTGACATGCTCCAAATGCCACTTAATCCTCAGAAAACAAATCTGGTAATAAAACTGCATCTACTAACAGGTCAGTTAGACTAAACTAAATTCATGGGTGAGCTTTACCCTGGATACACGCAGACATATTGGTGTCACCCAGATGTTGCTATGTTTGTGGCTCTTCTTAAGACAATAATGACATCTGAAATACATGTACTGAATCTGCCCATTCTTAAAGACAGACATAAAACTCCCAGGCACTGACTGAGCCCACATTTTGATTCCCAGCATATACTTTGTACTCATTTTAACTTAACTTTGTGTTCCACATTGCGGTTGGTAACTAAGACATGGCACAGCACAACTCAAAGTTTAATTCCACCCCTCATGGTCCATACCATCTCCCTGTGATTAAGACAAGAGGGGTCTAACAGGGAAAGGCACTATTTTTCACACAAGAGCCTTAAGCCAGAAACACCACATTCCACCAGAAAGCTTTCAATTTACATCACAAAGTTGCCATTTGAAATCCCGTATACAAAAGTGAAATCATTTCCTTTTCATTTCCTGAAAACAGGGGGGGGAAATAAAAGTTTCTCCAAAGGAAGGAAGTATTCCTCTTGCAATTACAGCTTGGATTCATCTGAGTTTTGCAGAAACATACAGCCTTGGTTTGCAGACATGTCATTAGCCATGATTATTTGGAAGATCCTGTGAAACTGAAAAATGAGATGGTCAAACTCCTGGATACAGAAATAATTGCTTTTATGTTGGATTGCTTTGCTTAATTTCAGAGAAAGGTAGACTCTGATAAACTGTACTCCTTCTCATATTTCAAAGTGTGTGATGTTACAGTTCATTTAAGGTCCCCTTCCTTATCCTCAATACCGCCCAAACTTAAAAACTTATTTCACTTCCCTTCTACCAAATAGTCATCACTGTTGTTGCTGCGGCAGGGAAACTAGATACTGTATGGAGGCAGAATATGCAAAAAATGTATGAAAACCTGACTCCGTAACTTGAATTCCTTCAACCCCACGGCACATTTTTGGACTTGAACAGTTTCCCAGCAGAACTCCGTGTGCATGGAAGTCAGTTATGTGGCTCGCATCTAAAGTTAAATTGTTCTTCCCCCGTAGAGCAGCCAAACCATCCCAGCAGTAAATAGAAGGCATTTTGCTACCAACCACACAGGCAAATAAGTCTGGCAAAAGTTTCATTAATTCAAAGAACAGAGTAATCACTGAAAATTTCCTGGAGTAGCGAGGAGACAGAGCAATTAGAGACAGCCCAGATGGTTGACCAACACACCAATGATTTGCAAAGCCTTTCTGACCAAGCTTTGGTAGTTTTTTGTTTTTCCCTAGAAATCAGAGTAATCTGCCTCCTGAAAACACAGAATGAACACAACACCAAAACAAATAATAAGGGGATAAGAGAGGGAGATATGAAATTGCTGATGGATGCTGCTGGTAAAACTTCTGTGCAAGCCTACCTTCTGTTCTCTTCAAATGGTCTGTACCACACTGGAATCATTTGTTAGACCGCAGCCGCTGTCAAACTGCAAGATGATCCCCCTGACAGTAACACAACTCATTACACACTGATTTATGGAACGAGAGCTCAGAGGGGCCCAACACACAATCTGGAAAAAGAATCCCACCAAATCCATGCACAGAGGTGATATTTAATAGGTTTATGCATTTTATAGTAGCCTTAAGTGTGCTCCTCTAAGAGGCAGGGAGGATGTGCTTATTCAGAAGGAAAATTCACTACTTCTGTCTCCCAGACTTTATTACAGAGCAGCCCATAGCAAGTGCTTTGTTTAAAGACTGGCAGCACTCTCCAAGAGAGCAGCGTTTGGGCACAGATGCCCCAGGGAGAGACACTAGCACATTTCAAGAAGACCTTGGAGATAGAGCCAAAACGCTTAGCTTTAAGCTGTGAAGATTTTACACTTGGCAAATATTCAGGTCAGCAGAAAACACACCTTTTAACCTTTCTCTGCAGGTTCGCAGACTTGGCCACCAACCCTTCCTTCTTTCCAGCCGGAGTTGTTCCCCATGCAAGCTCACCTCATCTTTGGGTGCAATCACTGGGGACAGTTGGGGACATGCAGGAGGCCAACAAGAAGTTCTCAGCATACAGGGAATTAAAGGTGCTTCCTGGCCTTTCACTTTCTCCCACTACCTCCTCGTCTCAGATTGTGGTCTGCCAACGTGTTTTACCCTGCAAGCCTTGTAGAAGCATGGCACCTTGTAATCTCCTGGGACTTGTCAGTCCCAGCCAGGCCCATGGAACACGCATAGCAGCAGAGCTCTGCTGGCATCATGGGCCTCCGTGCCACAGCTCGGTGGGGTGGCCCTCACACCCCTTCTCCCACGTGAAGGGCTCTGCTGTCTTGGCTTCTGCTCAAATATTCCCCAAGCAACTGCCACAAGAAATAGCATGGGGCTTTTGACATCCTCAGCGTTGCCTGCAGACAAGCAGCCCATTTACTCTTCCAGGAAAACCACAAGGAGCCAAGATGAGAAGGGGCAAATGTCTGCAGAGACACAAACAGCAGCACCCAAGCACTCCTCACTGTTGAAATGGACAGTCTGTCCTTTCCCTATTAAGTTTCCAAAGAGGAACTCTAACTGTCCATAAACATCTCAGTGCCTTTGAGCCCACCTCTCTCACAGCCTCCCTCCTGGGGCTTCCAGGAGCCCCGTGGTAAAGGAAATTTTACAATGCTTTATTAAAGCAAGTTGGTGTAGATCAGACAAGAATGCCAAATGAGGTAACACCCGACACACCAATCCATCCTTGAAAAACAAATACCCACATGAGTAGTTCCAGGTATTAGTCACTAATATAAAATACTGTTTTTTATCTAATACATTGCCCAGGAGTCTAAATTGAACTGCAATCCATAAAAATTATGAACCCGGAGGTGGTCGTGAGGAAACAAACAAAGCAAGATGACAAGTTCATGTTTTAAAAAGCACGCTAGCAACTTGGGAGGAGAAAATACATGCTTCATTTTGTCCAAACCGATGGAGTAAGTAGCAGAAAATGCTATTTATTTTTGATACGTCACATACCAAGTATATACAACTCTGCCTAAGATCCTTCCCCCCTCCCCTGCTCCAACTGGTAAAGAACCTTCTACCAAAATAGTAAAATGAGAATTAAATCTTTAAACAGCTTGTGTTTGCAGAAAAGAACGGTGCCGGTGAAAACAAGTCCAATTTGTCAATCATACTGAACTGATAATAAAAAACAACATATGAAAGCTCTAATGTTGTTTAAAGTGACAATATTTAAACATTTTATTACAGAATGAATAAAATCTTGTCATGTTACTACAACAGTAACACTCAGTAAATTAATACCCACTAATTACGACCCTTCGTTACAGCACTTGATTAGGAAGGGAAAAAGAATAACGACCACATCCCAGTATGAAGAAATGGGCGGGATTTACAACTCTCTAACAGCAGTGTTACAAACAGCACATCAAATCTCAGACAGATGTTTCCTGATGCAAACAAAGAGCTCAGTGACAAGACCTCTAAGATGTTATTTATTTATTTATTTTTAACACCATGGAGCTGTACCCTTGCAGCTCACAACATCAGGCAGGCGGCCAGGCATATACAAAACCACAGGCACACACTTTAAAAAACATGAAACACTTTCTCCTAAGCAATGCTGCAGTAATCAACATTGGGTCCAAAGCAGCGTGCATTTAAGAAAAAAAAAAGAAAAAAAAAAAAGAGTTCAGGCTTTCAAAGTACAAAAAGTTAATTTCTTTTTATTTGCGTGTTGTAAAAGATGATCAGCCAAGAAGTTTCTGGCAAGCAGATCTTTTTTATCTCTCCATGTGGTGACTATGGTCAAAAATTATTAGAATCCTGAGATTTTGAAGCTGACATTTATACTGCCTCCAAACTTTGTATCTGAAATGGGATGAAGGTAGACAGGGAAAAGGACATAGGGAAAACAAGCTGTGCAAAGCCTCTACAATAGCTGGAGTGTGCTGTCACTGCAGCAGGAGTCCGGGTGGTATTAAAATGTTTCAGCTAACCTAATGCAGATTGCAAATCACATTTAGCACTGAAATGCGTTTTGTCCTCTCTCCAGGTTACCTATTACTGCACCTGATAACACAATACTTGAGAAAGGCTGACAGATACTCTTTAATTAAAAGAGATTGAAAATGTACTTAAAGCAGCACAGTTGGCCACAGGAAAAAAAAATTAATAAAGAAATCAGTGCTTTTCTTCATAAATTTGGAATGCTTCTAAATAAAGATACGGATAGTCTCTTCCCCCACTTTAATTTAACTGAAGCAAGTTCACTTTTGGTTTGTCAGGTGCTGCTCAGAGGTTGGTCCTACCACGCTACAACCCATCTCACCCCAGCTCTCAGCCAGAAGCTATGAAAAAAAAAAAAATATCAACTTTCTTTTCTTTAGGCATTGCCAACAGTCATCTCTTGTGACACACTTCTGCCTTTTTTTGGCATAACACTTGGAAGTTGCATCATCCCTTCAGCTTCACATTTAAAAGGCATCACCACACTCAGCACTGATGCTTTGGAAACCTGATCTCATCACTGCTGAGAAATAAATACTGCTTTGGACTGCCTTTCCCTTCCTTCCCCAAGCTGATGATGAAGATACCTTGTGCCTGCCACTTCATGAGAGCCACCGCAAAGCTGAAGTTCAAATTTATGACAGATGGTATCACAATTTCCACTTCACGTAAAGGTTGCCATGAGTGCGCTGAGCAGATCAACTCGGATGTGTAAAATCTAATTTCAAGTGGAAATTCTGCTGTCTGACATTGCTTTTTCAATAGTGAAACCTGTTCTTCCACTCCCTGTGTGTAAGTCCTACGAGGTCACCCAGAGAGGTCCACCAGTGCAACGTGGCCATCTGGGACGCGTCCCCCCTCCTCACCCCGCTGGTATTTTACAGGAGAGCAGCGACGCAATGCTTTGCCTAAGTATTCCTACGATTTTCTGGAGCAGATTCAGAAAAAACAAAGCTTTGCAGCCAGATCTCAAAGAAAAGAAGAAAGAAAAAAAAAAAAAAAGCTGTGAAGCTCAGCTGGGCAAGGAGGACAGGCCCATTCCCAGTACCCTGCTCAGAGCCAGGGGGTCAACGCTGAAGTCTGAACCGCTGGGTGGGATCCAAGGGCTTGGGTTTCGTGGGTCAGGCTGGGTGATCTAACAGTCCCCCTGACCCGAAGTCGATAAACCACATTAACTAGAGTGAGATTTTTATAAATTAAACATATGCATAGAACAGTAACAGAGGATCTTCCGAACCTTGACTTGAAAGTTCTTTTCTAAAGGGAATAGTAAATATTTTTAGAACTACATTTGCGAAAGACAGATGCTATCCAGAATTGTATTATTTTAAGCCCTAAGACTTCAAGCACCTCACTGTAGGAGGGGGGAGGCAAAGAAGACAAGGAAAATAACCATTTCTGACACAGAGGGTGTAATTGTACCTCTGACCACCTTTGTATTAAGGTCTCAAGGTTACTGATGTTGAGTTTTGGCTGTAACAGGCATGGTATATACACAAAGTAACTGTGATTTCTAGTACCTGCAGAGGTATAATCTTACCATCTAGTATTTACTATATCTAATATACACACCACACAGATGGATATACTAGATATATACACAGTATGTACAATAGTATAAATAAATTATACCTAATATAATTATGTAGTATTTACTTCTAGGCTGTGGCTACAGAGAAAGCATACTGTTTCAGCAATGCTTTGGGTACAAGTGGGATACCCACCCTAAGGAGAACGCAATGAAAACAGAATGCTTTTGGACCATTTGAAAAATCATCCCTTTATCTTGCTGACACAGTGATAGGTGATGCTGTCGTTTGTAAAGCTGAACAGTCTGATTTGGAGAAGGTGTCATGCTTCACTTCTGCAGCATGAGCCATTTGTTAGGGAGATAATGCATCAACTGTTCTTCAGGAAAAAAAAAAAAAGAAAACTACATTAAGCTAATTTTAAATCCAACAGCTTTGTTACTTCACTTGAATCCTTAATCGCTCTCTTTCAAACAAATAGCCTTGGCTCTGCACTCCTCCTCTCTCCTGGTATTTTGATAATGCAACTTTTTAGAAAAATGTTTTCAGCGTTGGTGGGACACTAGTGTGGTACTGCAGCCCGGGATGTCCCACCCTGGTGGTGTTGCCCAAGAGCTTCATTCCAAAGACACCACACACACACACACACTTGCTCGCTGTTCACTGCAGAGGTAGAGACCTTCCACCCCCCAGGAGCACGCATGGACTTCTCAGGGCATTGTAGGTCTCTCCTGTTTTCCGTTACTGTCATCTCCCGTATATAGGTCTCATTTCCACCCTCCCACCCCCCGTTAAGTATAATTAGCAGGCCCTGTGCATGAAACATGGTACATGATCTTCAAGCACCCAAGCACATTCTGTGGGTCACTCCTGCCCACTGGGTGCTCATGGCTGCCTCTAACAGGGATGCTGAGAGGAGAGAGCAAAAGATGGTCCAAACTGAGCCCAGGGAAGCAAAGTAACAACAAACAAGCGCTGCTCAGGATGAAACACTCCTAAGGAACCTGCCTCTCTTCTACTATCACAAGGCTTTTTCCTAAAACACAGATTCATGTATCTGAAGTTGCTCTTTCCTTCCTGTGCTGAGGGTTTCCCACCAACCAGGTGTTTCTGCAGATGGGCTGAAGACCCTTGGTTGCTGGGCACACGTGGCAGCTCTGAACCTGTGCAGGGGTGTTTGAGAGGGGCACCTCTGAACTCAAACAGTTCCCTTCCTGCCACATTTTAAAAAGCAAAGTCCAATGAATGACCCTTGAAGGGCCCAGCTTTTGACGTAAGGAGAAACTGAGGCAATATTGAAATGAGCATTGCTTCTACGGCATCTTTATCCACCACATACTGCTAGCAAAAACAAACCAAAAACCCCCACAAAATCAACATAGATGGCAAAAGCTGCTTTCCTCCTCTGTGGGAAGGTGGGGTATTTGCACAAAGGAAGTCACACCCTCTCGTGCACAGCAGCCCTGGAAGTAAATGACAGCCATTTCTCACATGGTAGTTCATGAACAGGGAGAAGGAAAAAAAAAAAAAAAAGAGAGAGAAAAAAGTGGAAAAGAAAAAAGCTTGTACAAACCTCATCTATCAAATCCTCACTGCCTGAAGTGGGATGGAGATATGTATTTTTAACAAATACCACAATCTCAATTTTCATAATCCAGACTATGCCCTCTGGTTCTCCAACAGCTGACAGCAATTTAGGAAGCTGGGTTTCCCCAGGTCCCAGGCAGGGACATGCTTCTCTCTACCTCCCTCATGCTTTCAGGCCTTTTATTTTTTCACATACCACCATCTGGCAAGCTGAGCACATATCAAACTGCCCTTTTGAAATAAAGGAAGCAGAAACCAGAAGTCAAGCCGTGCATTTCCAGCCCGAGGGAGAGAAGGAACAGCCTTTGCAGCTCCATCCTCCTTTCCAAACCCCTCGCTGGCACCTGGCCCGTGCATCCCTGCCCCAGAGCACGTGGGAGGTGAAATTCCCAGCTCAGCAGCTCGCAGGGACAACCTTCTCCCAGGTGCCACTAACACAAACCAGGCTGGCTCCGGGTCACACTCCCCTTCCCTGCCTGGCAGGCTGCTGCCTGTCACCTTCTGCTCTCCAGGTGCCTCCACAGAAAATTAGCAACTTGGTTCATTTAGTGACTAGTTGCTTGGCTTATTTATTTATTTATTATTATTTATATGTAAGACATCTGCCCAAAACTAGAGGTGCCCAAGCCAGCTCCCTTTTTATTCCTTTTTATTATTGGGGTCAGGCCACAAGGCATCCCTCCACAGCCCTGTGCCACCTTCCTCCACCCCATTTACTACCATTTTGTAAAAAGAACCGAACTTGCCGCTTCCACAGCCTGTGCTGCTCATTCTTCATTAAATACACCTCTCCTTGGAAAAACCATTTACTCTAGCAGGAACACCACGCATTTATTATTGGCACAGACAGCAGCCCATAATGTTGACAAATGCTATAATGATTGGTAAAACACTTACTGGTATAGCAGGCTTTAGGCTTAATTTCTAACATGCTGACAGCACACGGTGATAAATATTATATTTATTTGCACTTGAGCAGTAATAGCGCAGGCAAGTGGCCTCTGCGTGCCCAGGTAATGTCAGCTGTAGCTCGAGGATACTCCAGATCACACACCACCTTCCAATTTCTTACATCTTTTGTCTGGCCCAAGCATCAAAGGAGACGGTGGAAATTCACAGCATCGCTTTCCCACGCACTCCGTGCAGCAAACCCCAGGAGCACAGACAGTGGGGAATTCGAGCGAGTCACAACACATTTTTTTTTTTTTTTTTTTCCCCTATGAACAGAATGATTCACCCAAGCCAGCACTGCTCAGGGGAGCACACTGCTTTGACGGGGAAAGTTCCTTATTTTAAGGGAAGAACTAGTTGCAAACTGCAGGATGGAGGACATGAGGGGAAAGGATCCAAAGCTGTGTCCCCCGGCTGAAATCTGGAACTGGAGCCCAGGTGTCAGGCTGTGCAGGTGAACACCCTCAACAAGGGTTGACCAACCACTCCAGAACGAGCTGCTATCGTGCCCTTTCCCCTCTCCATCCAAACATTTCTGACTTGGCATAATCCTGACATACAACAGGGGCTTTCCTGAGGTCTGGAAAAGACTCCTCTAGATTAAACATTAAAAAAAAAAAAAAGTCATTTCTTTTTTTGCTGTTGTCTGTAATCTAATCACCTCAGCACTACATTCAAACTCCTACTTCTGGGTTTATCAAGGCCACAGCCTACATGTGCCTGGTGAAATTATCCCTCCTCAGAGGAAAATACACACTCTGCCCCCGCAGTGGGGCATGGGAAAGGGAGGAGAGCCATGCCATGGGAGATCTGTCCCTGTGGCCAACTCAGCTACTCATTGTTCTGATGGGACAGAAGAGTTACTGCTCAGCAGGGCACGGAGAAAACCCACCTGGATTCATTTTTTATGGATGCCCATATAGGTAGTTACACAAAAAGCTCTTTCAGATGAAAGTCCACAACTGGGTAAACCCCTAATATTGCTGTACAATAAAGAAAAACAGATTTCATCATGCAATGCTGGCTCACAAGGGAGAGCTATCTTTGCATGGGTAATTCATAACAGGTCTGCATTTCAACAGCAAGCGGCGAACAAATGATTCTGCCATTTTTCCCACAACATTTTAGTAGTATGATAAATAAGTTCAAAGCCTTTTTCTACGCTTTCTCAAGCTGCTTTCCACTATCTCCGAGTGCGCACCCCAGGAAGCTCGCATACATATATAGCTAGCACTTGTGAATGTCTGCCTTCATATTCACAGCTAACTCAGATAGAACAGCATCCATTGCAAGTCATGGCAAGATGGAAAACCTGGGCCCTGGGAGCCTGGGAATTTGGCTACAGCCTTGAGGATCTCTACCAAAAAGGACCAAGATACTGTTCTGGATGATGGGAAGAACAGGGTGCACAGGGAAGGGGGAGGCAGGCAGCCACTTCCTCTCCTCTCTGCTTTTTGCTGGGTCAGTCTTGGAGTTCAGAAGATCAGAAAATAACAGCAGTAACCAAACACTCTGAAAAACTAGAGCCCAAGAGAAGCAGAGCTATGTTTCCCCAAAAAGACTGGATATTAGTTTTCTGACAGTTTAAATATTGTATTCTGCTTACTGACTGTCAGTAAATTTACAAATAGTTGGCAGCTTGGCTTATGACCAGGACCCAAAGGAATGTCGACTGTAGCAATTTAATGGCCTGTTCCTATCAGCAACAGCAGCAACGTTTAAAATACTTCTCATTGCTAGTGAATTTATCTTAAAAAAAAACCAACAGCAGAAGAGATGCTAGTTTTACATTTTTCACCCTGCTGAGGCCTCATATTAGATCATTATTCATTCCACATACCCCCAGTCACTTCTCCAAAGCTTTGAATTTTGCTTCATTCCAACTGCTAGGATTGCAAACTCAGTGATTGAAATAGACATCTTCTGGCTTTTTAACAACAACAAAAAAAAATATTAAAAAAATCCCTCATTCCCCAAGAAAGACTTTATCCAGTATTTAAGTGGTGATGAGTCAGCGATGCTGCTACACCAGAGACACTAAGACTGGACATTCTTCCTAAAGTTTCCAAATTTCTCAGCGCCAGAACAGAAAATACATGGGCAGATAAAAGCCTTAAGAGACCCCTGTGATTTGTACACTTACAGGGCTTGCAACTCTCCAGACTCTCCATTTACCAGCCTTGTATCACCCAGCATGTTTTTCCCACAAAAAATACCACAGCTCCCATCTAAGAGGTGGTGGCTTTGTGCCTCGCGTGTTCACACCGTCCCCCTCTCCCACCCCCTCACACAGGGAGCAGCACAAGGAGAAGCCCCAGCACGCAGAGCTGTGCCGATACCTCTACTCTGCCTGCAGCCAGAGATATGTGCTGGCACAGTCGGGCTGCCCAGGGCCATGTTTTTCCACCAGTGGCCACGCAGTTGAGGTGTGAGCTCAGGCTTTTTCTCTGGATGAGCTCCATCCTGAAAATTTTCACCAGTAACACTGTTGAAGTGGATAATTTCTACATGACTTTTCCATCCTGCCCAAGCATAGTCAGTTGACCATCACCAAAGAGCTTCTGCCAGCACTTGCTTTGCTCCAGCACCGTGATGGATCTCCATCAGCAAAGCTCTCCAACCACCAGTTGCAGCTGCACAAGGAGCACGTCCTAGCAAAACTGCACACTCCAGCAGGACCTGGTGAATTATTT
>JAHREE010000562.1:645336-692190 GCA_033628505.1 Tringa tobata
CTCCCCCCCACAGATGTGACCCCTCTATGTTTTTTCCATTTCTGACCCTCTAAGGGGCAAATAACAAAAATTGGCTGCCCTTGGTTGTTATAGCAATATGTATAAGCAAGGGCCTCTCTGCACACCATTCCTTGGCATTTAGCACAAACATTGGTCTTATCATTCTGGGAACGAGCAGTTTTCTCCACAATATGCCGTTAATTTCAGGGAGTTAGAGGAGGCCCAGCTAAAAAGTAAAATTACAGAACACAAAATTGGTTCGGTTTTACTTCAAACCGGGACAGTTTTGCTGTTCACCAGGATGATCTGAAATTCTGCTCCTAAGCCTTAGTAGCATCAGCAGCCCCTCTCATGCACTATCAGGTTATCTCATTAAAGAGGAAAGTTGGACAGATTCACCTATTATTTTTTTTCTAAGTTAGTTTTTTTTTTTTTAGACCCCATCCTCCTCCTCTCTGCTGTTCACAAATTGCTCTAAGATATTTTGAGGAATCCGAGTCAGATTCTCTGATCCTTCATTTTCTGGGTTTCCCCTTTGCCTTCCACTGAAGGTCTGGAGTGGGCTTTGCTCTGCTCCTCATCCCTCCCCACCACATGCCCAGGGAGCATCGACAGTGATCACCAACGGTCCAGAGCTTGCTGAGACCAGGTTTTCCCCAGGTCATCTCGAATAATTTCACCAAGCCCAGCTGATGTGAGCAGTGGATAATCTCTTCCTTCTCTATTCACGCTCCCTCACCTCCCCTATTTGAAAAAGCCACACGTCTGTGTATGTAATTAGCACTACAGTTTTGTGAGGACCAAATCAGAGGAAGCACAGAGCACGTCCGCCTCTCGCAGCCCCTCACCTCTCCGGCCTTGTTCTCCTCCTCTATGGCCTTTCTCACACATTCCACTGTTTTTGCAAAAACTTCCCCCAATTTGGAAGCCTTTAAATAAATAGTTTTTCCACTAGAGGGCACAAATACAGTTTCTCCTAAATGGAAACTGATGTTAGAAGGATTAATAAAATCATTACTAGCATCTCACCAAAGGTATTTCAAACTCCAAGAAATGAACACTTAATAAGGTGAGATGTAGTTCCAACTCACCGACACCACCAAATGCCTCTAACATGTAGAGATTGCAAACCCAGAAATCCAAAAGTGACACTGCTCTAACAAGATCTCCAATACAACACTAAGCACTTTATCCAGCGAATTCTAGACTGCCCACAACTTCTCATTAGGCACAGACCACAGCATTAACACAACACAGCACTGCAGGCAGAAAATCCATCCTAGTATTTTCTAAGTTGAACTTATCCAAATTCAGCTTCAAGTCGCTGAACATTTTTACGCATTTGTTTCCTAGATCAAAAGAAGTTCTCTACCAGCAAAGATCTTCTGTTTCCAGATACTTTTAGATCATGATAAGTCACCTCCTGACCCATCTTGGTAAACTAAAGAGATTTTAGCCTTTAAGGCTCTTCTATACAAGCCAGCTTTTCCGGCTTTAAAGCTTGTCTTGTAAACTTCTTACAGGTTGAATCTACAACCACGACACCTTAACCAGTTCCTCACCAGGGAACGGTGCTGGTCCTTAAGAAATGCGTAAACTCAACAGGAAAGCAATTGAGCAGAGCATCTGTTTACACAAACACAACAAGCAGGGCAAGAGCACTAAGTTCAGAGCATCTTGTACCTTGAGAGCACCGCAGCCCTCAGCGTTCACCAGCCTCCCCAGCCCCACCTACAGCCTCTGGTGCAGCAAGCCTTGCGTGAACCTACCTTGCTGACTTCTGTAATCCTGACAACCCGCTCTTTGGTGGCCCACCCCGAGGATATGTGCAAGAGTTTGGTAGCCCACTCGTGTGCGGGTGCCTACACGCAGGCTCCCCTCCATGACGGGCTGTCCTTCGACTCCTCCAACCTGCAGGCAGCGAGGTTTGCTTTCTGCTTTACCACCGCCTGTGGATTTCCACTGACTGGAAGGTTTGGCTTGCACAGGGCCAGCCCAGAGACTTTTGCTAATGGAAGAAGAGAGACAATAGCGACACGCAGGTGCTTCCTCCCATTTAAAGTGTTTACTTGTGCAGCTTAACACAGTGACGCTATTGTGAATTAGATCTGCATGCTGGTTTACAGAGTTCAAAAGGTAGCACGTAACAAAAGGAACCCCAAAATACTGCTTATTAAATGAAATGCTGCAGATAAAGTGGGTTTTTTTAATTTCCTTTTAAATTCTGCTTCCTTTGCCAATGCCAAGTAAAAGGGTTTTTCCAACCATACAATAAAAGCAGTTTCAAATAGGAAATGATAAATACTATATTAAACCAAACCAAAACAAAAAACCCAACACAAAAGCAACGATTTATCAGTATATCTCCACTGCCTACCCAGCAGCTTTTGTGGCATGGAGAGGACAACTCTCACAGCTACTAGTGAAGGCTGAACTCGAGACTGTTATAAACGCACCCGCTCTTAGAAAAGTCAAAAAGATCAAGAGAGAAGGTGAAGTACAGCTAAGCCACAACACAGAGTGAAGGAAAACTTCAGTCCGAAAGAGGAACAAAGGCGTATTTGTTTTATGTAATATTTTTATGTAAAGCAAGTAATTCAGCTGTGTTCCACAGTAAGCCATTTGGCTTAGGACTGAAACAGGGAAGGAAAAAAAAAAAAAGAGCATCTGATTCTAATTTTGTTGTCCTAAGCTTACATTACATGAATCAAGATGTTTACTAGAGGTGCCAGGCCCTCAAATCCGTGGTTGGATCTTGTACATAGGAAGTATCAGATGTACTGAACATCTTGCAGTTCCCTCTACAGCCAATGAAGGCTCAAAAACACTCAGCGCTTAACAGTAGAATAATTAATAAGAATAAAAATTAAAATGTAACAACAAGTGTCAAGACACTTTTTCTTGCATCTAAACAAACTCGGAAATGCAACTTTATAGACACTGATTTGTGAAAATCTCAGCCCTTCCATAGCACCACCTTTTTACTGTTCCAGGAGTTTCAAATAAATTATCCTCATATTCAAGATCATGCAACTTAAGACTGCACCTCACTTTCACATAGAACTACACCACAAAACACTGGCTGTGTTGAAACCAATAGCACACACATTCTCATTCAATCCCATTCACTTAATGTCAAAGCAAATAGAATTGAGTCCTTTCATCCAAGTGCTGTATTATTTTGCCCAGTCACTGCTATTTTAGATGTGCTTCCATTGATTTTCCTTCTTGGTGGGAACTGACTGAATGGGATTCGGCATTTAGCTCTCTGCTATCATTTTCTGTGAGATCTGCTGGGATGATTGCTCTGAGAATGTCAAATCCAGACTCCTTCCATTCTCTATCATCAGTGAAACTAGAAGTGGCAATTAAAATCCCTTCTCCCCATTGCTCCTGTCACAGACATGTGCTAGAAAGTAAGTGGCAAGTGCTGCTTTCATTGATCCAAGTGACAGAGAAATGCACTGGCTAAAAATTAGCAGGATAATAATTTTAGAGTTGCTTTTATGCAGTTCAGCAATCCTTTGTCCAGCTTGCTGGACTTCTCCTTGAAGTAATGAAAGAATGTGTGCTAAAAACAGCCGTGGCAACCCACAAACTCAACTGCTGACTAACAATTTGGACCAAACCCATTTTACCTGTGCTGAAACACTCTGCCAGCACTCTCTCACACACACACACTGCTCATTCGAAACATCCCTGGCAAACAGCAGATGGGCTTCATAACCCCTTAAACCACCATGTCTCTTCTGCAAATAAATCTTTGGCAAGTAAAGGCTACATGAGCATAGAACCATAGAATTGAGCGTGGCCACCCAACCAATTCCTTATCCACCAAGTGGTCCATCTGTCAAGTCCATGTCTCTCCAATTTAGAGACAAGGATGTCATTCAAGCATCCGCAGTCTCCAAGTTACCCACAAAAAACACAGACAAGGCACTGTATGCACTACGTTCTCAGGTGCACACAGAGGGTGTACTGCTCCAGGGTAACTGCTCGGCTGTCTCTGCTCCAAATCACTCGGCATCACCACAAGCAACCCATCCTGAATTGCTCCACCATCCCTTCCAACAGCACTGCAGAGGGAGACCAGGGACCTTGCAAGGTGGCAGATGGGAGGACAGCACTCCTGGGTCTCTTTTATTGTTGGTTTTAGTCTTTATTCTTGCTGGACACAAGCAACCTGCGTGGTTTATTTTTATGGCTTTCATTCTATTGCTACATGCAGTTCCTGAAGGGACATAAGATGCCATTGCTTTAGAGAAGATCCAACTGAAAAACAATTTAATGCACATTCACTGAAAGAGAGCATCAGAAAGTAAACAGGTGAAAGTAACTTCATTTCCCAGCGGTGCCTTATGGATGCTCAGAGACTCCGAGATTTATTACATACTGTCTTGGGCAGGTGGGAGGATAGCGAGAGAAGAATTTCTAGCTGTAAAATGTCTCAAATACCAAAACCCAAATGCCTCTTTACAAGATCTTTACTTGTACTTGCTCTGAGGCTGCAAGAAGGGGGGCAGCCAGGGGCCCACGCCGTTGCTGAGGACCCCAATATGCTCTGGGAGAGTGATGCAAGTCCAGGGCTTGGTCCCTCCCAGGCAGGAGGGGTGCAGGAAAGTTGCCCCCTCCCTGTGCCGCTGTTGGGCACCATGTGCTGGTGCATCAAGCCTTGCAGGATTCATTGGGACCATGGGACCGGGTGGGAAAAATTGGGAAGAACATTAGGAAAGGTTTTTCCAAAGCTCTTAGTATGACAGCAGAAGACAAGTCCCGCTTTACAAATAACAGGTGTAAAAAAGCACCTCTGGGGGGAAACACACTTCTGCAAAATCCTGAGCTCTTTTTTTGTTTTATATGACTGAGAAGAGAAGAAACGATTCATCCCTGAAGGATTGCAGCCTGAAAGACCTGAATCCTGCAAGCAGCAACGTGCAGACGCTGGAATCGAACACGACCGTAGGTGGCAAAAAGAACAAATTAAAGGTTTTCATTGTGGCAAATGAGGCTTTCAAATGGCCAGGCAGTAACACAATGTTCAAAACTTTGTTGCATTACTTTTATGATTCCTCCCAGCAGCATGCAACAAAACACATCCGAGCTGTAATCAATTTCTTACAGCCTTATATAAACATTACAGGAATTTTGTCCTCTGTAATACTTCTTGCTCTCAAGGCTGCAATAAATAAGTCAGTTACAACCCTGCTGCCTCTTTGTCTCCTATCTTGCTGTCTCAAGTCACTGCTTTTATTTCTTTTAAGCTACCAGTGTAACCACTTTCAACTTTAACAAACACTTTAAATGTAACCTGTAGCTAAACTCGAGGCAGAATGAAGCACTTTACATTCACAGAGGAGGAGTGGAAAGGAAAAGCTATTTTCCACTTTTAATACTACCTTCCTTTCATCTCCAATCTCTCTCCAGTACCAAGAAAGGGTATTCTGATAGCAAGTCTCTCAACCAACAACTCAGAGAATTGGGCCTGGAAAGTCCAGGAGACACTAGAATCATAGAATGGTTAGAGTTGGAAGGGACCTTGAGTTCCAACCCCCTGCCACGGGCAGGGACACCTCCCACCAGACCAGGTTGCTCAAAGCCCCATGCAGCCTGGCCTTGAACACCTGCAGGGATGGGGCAGCCACAGCTTCTCTGGGCAACCTGTTCCAGTGTCTCTCTTTCTGGGAGAATAATCGCTCCCCTCCAGGGCCACACTTCAGCCTGTCCTCGGACCCTGCCCGAAGCACCTCACACAGCAGACCCAGGCTTATCCTGCTGGGTCCCAAGTTGCAGGGACATCTGACGGGGGAATTGCCAGGGCACACTTCAGGGTCAGGACTTGAGGCATAACCTGAATTGGGCCCATAGCCATTCAGAGAGCTCGGACAGAGCTCTGTGTCTCTTAAGCACCAAACTTCAAGGGACTGGCTTCATTTTGTCTATGAAGAAAGGCCACAGTTTGTCAGACCACAGGTCCACCTACTCCATCACCCCGTCTCGAAGAGCAGCAGCAGTGACTGCTGTGGGAGGAGTGCTAGAAGAGGACAAGTGTGCAGTGGTGCTTCCCCAGAAGAGTAGCCCACCTGGCAGAGGCTGTGGCTTGAGGACCACCTGAGCCAGAAGTATTGTCCTGGCATAGCCCTGGTTGGGTTTCTCCCTGTCGTTCTCCTCCAGTTTAACCCAGGGAATGGCAAATTCACCCCACCACTAGGTTAAAGCACCAGGGAGGGTAGGGAGCAGGGGCGGGGGGAAGAGACACCTGAGCGACTTCTAAGGATTTGCATCCTTTGATCACTTCACTCATGCATAACTGAAAGGGACTGTCTGGACTACAAGAAAGGGGAATATTTTTAATTTTATTTTATTTTCCTCACTACCGGACCCATCACGTGAGGGATGCTGTCATACAATGGCCTTGGGGGAGGTTTGCAAACTTGGAGAATTTACTGAGAAGCAAAGTAAACTACTACTGACAGCAAGTGGACCAGAGCCCAGATCCCTGAGAGGTTCTGACACTGGGAGGACCCAGAAAAAATAAGCCAGCCTTGACCCGGCATCGGGGGAGGCTGAGAGGAGCACACGCATGTATTTTATTTCACTTCACACTAACCTCCATTTGACCGGTTACACAAATAATCTCTGCTTGTCCTAAACACACTTCTAGAGACCGAGGGAGAATTTGGAAGAGTTCACAATACAGCCAGACCTTGCTGGTCACTGCGTTGCCACTGAGCTCAAGGGTTTCAAGAAATGAAGTATTAAGTGGGGAAGAATGGCACATACAGCCCATAAAACAAGGGAAATTGCACCCAAAAAAAGCAAATCAAGCTTAGAAGAGGAAAAAAAAAGAAAAAATTACTTAGGGATTTGACATTCCCTTATCACTAACCCTGCAATGCCAGGTCAGCTTATGTGTGCCAATATTAAAGTGAGCTTGATGTAAACCCTATCATTTTCTAATTGCCTTAGTTAAACAGCTTTTTTTCTTCCAATACCAGCAACACATCAGAACAACAGCACGAAGACTCCCTAGAAGAACATGGTGCAATACAGGTTTGTGAAGGGATGTGATTCAGCCAAGGGCAGGAATGGAAGTCAAAGCCCTAAACCCTTACACACACCAAGTTAAACAAACCACCTTCTGCATCCAAGAACTGTGATCGTCCCACGTCCTCTTCAACACTGGGGTAGAGCAACACTTTTATACAGCTGACCCCAAGCAGCAGAGATGATCCAGCCAAAGACACACTCCCCGGGGCAGGTCAGAAGAAACACAGCATGAGTCAAGTGAAAAATAAAGAAAACTTTCAGACTGCTTAAGGCATTCTCCCCCTTGGAGGATCACCCGGCCTCTCCTGCATCTCCTGCCTGTGGCTGAAGATGCTGCCCACCGAGATGGCCAAGGCTTGACCTGAGCTTCCCATTGTGAAGGTTTGGCTCAGGCCTCCACAGCACGGGAAGCTGCAAGCAAGCAAGGCAGAGGAGATGGAGTCACTGCTTCAGCGCACTGATCCGTACAGACAGCGAGAGGCAGGGGAAGGGAAAAAAAATGCACTAAAAATTCTTTTGACAGGGTGAAAAATGAAAGCAAAGTGAAACACAGCTCAATCTGTCAAAACAAAATCACAGCAAGCCCACTGAAAAGAAAAAAACCACACAGCTCAACTCGCATTTTCTAGTAGGCAATAACTGGTACATTTGTTTTCTTGAAGATAAGCGGGTGGGTTAAGTTCGCCAGACAACACCGAGCAGATCTGAAAGGTAATCACATCAGAAGCGCAAATGATCAAATTTTGCAGTGGCTCTAGACACAACTGGGGACATAAAGAACTTGCTTGCTTCCACCTTGCAATTCAAAAGACTCTCAAAGAAGTTTTTACAGTTGCGCTGCTGGGCTGATGGATGGAATCCAAACTGCCTGATCCAGACAAGATTTGCCCTTTCCCTCTGAGCTCGCCATTCAAAGAAGAGGAAAGATGATGCTCTTAATAGCAAACGAGTCAGAGATTGGCATGGCAAAAGGTCCGGTACAGTGCATTTTTGGTCAGGATGGTAAAGGTCAACCTAATATTCAGAGTACAGAGAACCCATTAACCTGGTAAGAGAGCCCTAACAACGTTACCCAGAGGGTATTTTGAATGGTGAGACAGCTTGTAATTAGCTTAGGTGGGCCAACCTAATTATTCATGGCCTGGGGAAGCATCTCCCAATGCAAGAGGGGTACAAGACATATATTTATAGTTCTTTCCTGATAAGCTCATTATAAGCTTTCAGAGATGAATGACCACAGCATTTGACTGTTTTCTTGCAACTTGGAGACGCTGGCAGTAATGAGCGAGTGAGCCAGGAGAACAAAGGCGGGGGCTGTGTGGGACTTTAAGTGAAGAAGAAGAAGAAAAAAAGAAAAAAAAAAAAAAAATCACAAAAAAACCCCCAACCAGACTTCTGTTACACTACAACATGAAATTGCAATTTGCCAGCTTCAGTTTGAAATGGACAATTATATGCATGCCCATTTTATATAAACGTGTGAACAAGCATTTCCATAAAACACATTTTAACAGGGCCTCGAGCATTAAAAATAGGAAATAATATGGTGGAAACAGTTAATACAGATGTGTAACACCTCATATATAATCAGAATTGCATTCGCACATTAAAATCTTAAAACCATTCTTCCAAATAAATCAGCATTAAAAAAAAATAATTCTAATTTCCCAGTGTTTCCATTCCAGCAGACCTTTGCCTGCTCAGACCTTTATTAGCCATAACAGGGTTGCAGATCTACACAGAAATCAATCTACATCAAACTGGGACGTGGCACAAGATAGATGGGAGAAGGAAAAAGACTTTTTTTAAAGTGTCTTTTTTTTTTTTCCCCTGTTCCTCGTTTTTTTTCAGAAAATCTTCCAACTTGTCTAAGTCCCCCCAGTACACACAGCTTTTCCAATTGCATCTGCAATGTTCTAATCTCTCCACTTTATCACATCTATTGGTTGCCTGTTTTTGCAGGGGCTGAAATTCTACCACTTCTGTGTCAGAAATTCTCTCTCTCTCCTGCCTCGAGGTTTCCCCTTTCGTTAGAAATTAACTTTTCCATATTACAGATCATCCCACTCATAGCCAAGTGCCTGGTGTCAGGTACCCTCACTCCCATGATACCCTTGCACAAAGCTGAGAAGAGCAAGCGCCCCTTGGCAACAGCAAGTTCAGGCCACTTCATTCAGGCAATTATTTACATACGTGTATGACATATTTCACAATCAACTATTTAGAAGTGTGGGGTAAATCTTGAGGAACTCTTTAGCCCACTGACTCTGGTTTCACCACTGATTTTAATAGGGCTGTGACCTTGCTTCTCAGCTGTAGTGCACCAGAGAAGATTCCCAGCAGCATCCATAGCATCTGAGATAACCCCTCAGTAAGAGGTCGGGGAGAAAATGAAGTTTGACCCGTGGCTACAGTTCCAACCCTCTCGCTCAAACTCTAAGTCTCATTCAAGTTCCAAGTTCAGTATTTTCATATCAATTCAAATCTCAAGACCGCTTTTGTGGGTGCACCTTTGTCTACACTTGGACATTTCTGACTTAACTTGGCCTCTACAGAACAGAACCTGGTAGTTGAGAAGTGCCTTCACCTGGGACGCCATGGTGGTGATATTTTGGTGTGGGGAGGGAATTTATAGAGACTCCCATTACCCATCGCCTTCTCTATTTTGGTATATGAAAAGTAGTTTGAAGGTGCAAAACTACAAGCAAAATTATTATTTACTATTTTCCATTAGGGTCAGAGAGAGTCTAATGACTTTTTTTAGTATTTTTTTAAAGGCTCCTAATTATGCAGCTCCATATTGCGTTTATTTAAATGTGCTCTGCCTAGTGTCCCAATTAAGGTGATTTATCCACAAGCACTTAAGTCACACAAGAGACCTGGGGACTTGCAGCTCCGAGCACAGCAAACATGTACACCTCCCACATAAGGGCATTTAGGCAGATCTCTGCTTTAACCGTATTTTTCACTGGTAAATCAAAAAAAAAAAAGTCCTCATAGGTTAGCTTTGATAGAAATGGCTGTTAGAGCCTGCAGTGATGTGCCCTACGCCAGCTCAGGAGCTACATTTGCAGGCATGTGCATCTGCTGTGAACACTGACACTGACTCAAAGATGAGCCCCAGACCATCTCGGAGACGACCTCTTCCCATCTCTTTCTATGGGATACACCAGGGTGAGTACCACCACCCCTGTGAGAGGCTCCACACATCAGTCCTTCTGCAGGACACCCTCTCCAACCCTGCAACAGGCTCCCAGTCCCTGCAGGAGGGCTCACCCTACCAGTGATGCCTGCGTGAGGAACCCAAACGGGGTGCTCACACCTCAGGGATGGCTGCCACGAGGAGAACACACCAAAATATCACCACGATGGCTTTCCAGCAGAGTCTCACCATGCAGATGACTGAGGACACGTTGGCCACAGTACTGCGGCGGTGGGACAGAGCTGATGTCCACACACGCTCCAGAAAGGCACTTCTCAACTACTAATTAATAAATAACATCAAGAAACAGAAGCAGCAAATTCTGTCATAGCTCCGTCACCTGCTGGGACATGATTTCCAAAGAAACACTTGTCTAGAAAAGCCAGCTGAGTCCTCTCTACCTAACAGTTTCTCTGAAGATAAAGTGGGAGTAACACCAATCAACACAACAGTTCATGCCATCTTCATGAGTGGAAGTCCACAGTTTGTGGGACTCAAAGCACAGCTCTAATTTTTATTCAAACCTGGTCCTACATTACAGTTTTGGTGTCACATTATTTGTACTTTTTAATCTATTGAAAACCCAACACTTTCTTCCACACAAACTTAGCCCTGCAAAATAGTTCTCAAAACCGAGAAAGAGACTGGAAAATAAAACTCCTTGATAAATACACAGAAATTCCATCACCTTTTTGTAGAGTGTAACTGGAAATGACATGCTCTTTCACAGGGCAAAATCTGGGAACTGCCATGCAAGCCCTGCTTCCTTCCTTATCTCTCACCAATAAAAGACAAAATGCTCCAGAAATTAGTCACCTCCAATTTCCACTATCAGCAAGAACCTTAACAATGAGCATATTTTCAATTATATCGACACTCCCCAAAAAGCATTTACAGAAACATATTTTTCTTTTTTTTTTTTTTTTTTAAAATTAAACCAGACCAACTCACTCCCTGGGGGCTCACCGGCCTCTGCTGGAGGAGAACAGTGATTACTTGAACCTCTCTTCTTCTCAGGCCAAGAAAGAGCATTTCCATACCTGGCTGCCTGCTCTTTGAGGTTTGCTACCCTTGCTCACACCCTGCTGTGGCATCAGACCCCTGCCCCAGAAGCCTCACAACACCTCTTCTTGGTCCCCTCCAAGCCCAATACATCCCTCCTCGGTCCCCTCCAAGCCCTCCAGCCCCATATGTTGCTCCCCAGGAGGAAGACCAGGAATTCTGCATCTTCTCCCAAATGCACAGCCACGCCATGGCAAGCAAGCTCCCCTCTTTATTCCACACCCTAGCTTCAAAAAAACTTTTGTTTCCTCTGCCAATCACCTTCCTCCCACCAATACGCTTATTTCTGGACTCTGCTCTATTTCTCCATTAACTTGCTGCATTTAACACATTCAGGTGTCCCATGTGCCCTGTTTGCTGCCACATCTGTCCCCAGGAGTGTCCCTTTTTTCACCCCTCCAGCGCTGCCCTCCTGCTTTCACAGAGCTGGCTGCTACATAGGGTTGGGGAGGAAAAATATAATTATAAGAAAATGTATTTAGGAAGAGCAGATTACCGAAACAAATGGGAACAGTGGGAGAGATGAAAGCAGGTTTGTGCTGGCAAAGAGTGTGCAGCGGCGGCCAAGTGCCCGGATGCCAAATTGGGGAGGCCACCCTCGCCTGACCAAGGGCTGTCTGGTTTTTGTCAGATGGTTTGAAACCATCCCTCACAAACTGTGTTTCGGATGGAGAGATCTCCCCTGCACGTGGCCGGCCAGCAGCACACCCACCTCCACCACCACTTCAAAGCAGTTGAAGCAGTTCCCGCTGAAACCCAGCTGAGCCCTCAAAGACCATCTCCAGTATCCAAAGTGGCATTTTCAAGTCCTTTTTATGGCCCGAGCAAGTGCTTATCTCTGCTCCCAAGGGGCTGGCATCACCGCCGCCGGGAGGCAGGGCTGGGCAGAGAGCTGCTCATCCAGCACGGATCCAACCTGCCAAACATCACAGCTCCACTCCTCCCTCCCCAGGAGCATTACTGCCTCCATCACCCCACAGCCACCCTGCACATGGCTGCATAGAAGGACTGCACCTCAGCAGATACTCCATTGGCAGCCTCATTAACAGCTTCTGAGATACCAGAAAGAGAATTGTCCCAAACGCTCAGCAGAAGGCTTTGGGCCACCCCAGCTGAGCCGCCAGGATGAAGCGTGGGTATAAGGTACATTAACGGAGGCTAAAGCCAGAGCACTTCAACTTCCAAGGTTGCAGCTTCATCATCAGACACAGAACTAAAGCGCTTACTAACACGCACACATTAATGGACAGCAAAATGCAACAAGAATAATAGGAGGGCAAGGAAAAAAAAAAAGCCAAATTAACAAAATAAAGCTGATTCTGATGGCATGAAATTCTTGTCACTCCTGGATTAGCCTGTACTCCATTTATCAACCACTCAAGGTTTTAGTTTTGTTTCCCCTTATTCTAGGGAGGTGCTTTGAGAAATGTGGCATTTCTTCCCTCTCTAGAAAAAAAACCCTCATCTGCACTGCATATTTTTAAGATTAACGATCCAAGGTCAACCTCTTGAAAGGAGTTGTAGTGGTGAAATTATTTTTCCAAACCACATTTCAGTGAAGGAAGAATTTCATCTTGACTTGGGATACTTGTTTTTAGCCTAGGTAGGTTCTCGGGCTTTTTTTGGCTCCTTAAACGCTATCACACAATTAGGACGCCAAGGCCTGATTAAATCAAGACCCTTCAGGTCAATCCTGGTTACCAAAGTGACAAAGGTCAAGCATTACAGAAAAAAATAATGATTTCATGCTGGACAGAAAAGGTGCATAAACATTGTCCTATTCTTGTTCTGCCAAAAGAAGAAAAAGCAAGCCAAAGCCAGCACCGCCTGACAACAGCATACAGTACCTGAGCAAAGTCACCGAGAGAGAGCTGCATTAGTTAAAGGCACCTCTGCTTGGCCAAGATATCCCTTCATTTGGGCAGAAATTGGTACAGGGCCCTCATGGACCTCTTTATCACGAGAGGCAATTAAAGCCGGATGGAGCAACCTCTTCTGGCTCCATTATGTGTGCAGAAAAGGACATGGACACACAACCAGAGATGGTTTGGTGTTAAGTGAATCTAAGGACCAAACAAGCGCTCACCCTGAGGGCAGCACCCGCTCCTCCAGTTCCAAGGTGTCCACGGGTGCTCAGTGACATCAGCCCAAGTGACATGGACTGGAGATTACGGCAAACCTACATCAGCCTCCTTGGCTGTGAGGAAGGCAGGGTCTAGCAAAAGTGGGCACACAAGAAAAGGAAAAAAGGAGAAAAAAAAAAAATTATGAAAAACCAACGCCCTTCAACTAGCAAAAACTCCCTGGGTGATGCAGAGAAACTCATTCTTCCTAATGCCAGCAAGCAGATCAGGACCAGACCCTCGAAATGCAAAATCCAGAAATCCATCTCCAACCTGTGGCTTGTATTTACATTTTGCTAAAGAAACCCGGCAGAACAAATTCCTCCAGAAACTGCTGATCTCTGCGGCCTTCAAGGACACATAAAGAAACTTTTACGTGCTGAGGTTTAAAGCATAAGAGCAACAGAAGAGGGCTGTTTGTTTTTAAAACCCGTTCTCAGCTGAAACCCTCAACTCCAGAGCGCGACTAATGTACACAGAGGTGTTTACAAGACCCTTCAATGAGAATTTTATAAACGGAAGAGCTGACACAAGCTGAACTGTAGCCTTGAGAGTTACGAGCGCTACATCACACTCTTCCTGTCTCCAGAGGTGACCCATCTCTTACATGTCAGAGCACACAAGCGTTAATTTGGGAATGATGACTCACGATTCCTGTTTTCCAGAACATTCAAACCAATATTGCAAGGAAACCCGTCGTGGTTTGTTGTTTTGGTTTTTTTTTTTTTCTCCCCCCTTAATAGTTGAGCGGCTGGGTAAGAACAGGAAAGGCAGGAAGAAGTAAAAAATGGAGCAAGAAATGGATAAACAGTTCTGATAGCCTTTCCTGAGCCTTCCCAAGTGATGCACTGTAGAAGGTCCACCCCTGCCCAGGACATCGGGTGCTTTGCGTCAAAAGTCCAAGTGCTTGTTGGAATTGTTAATGGTGCCCGGTTGATCCGGAGCAAATTGAAGACAGACCCAAACACTCAAACACCTCAGATGCACCATCACTCGCTCAGCCCCTTCTAGGAGTTGCACCACGCTGCCTGGCTGCCATGGGCTCAAGGGAGGAATATTTTAAGTTTTTATTAGTTCCAAAAAACAAGTACGTAAGACCACCTGGTTCCACATCCACAAACACTGAAACTTTACATACAGGGCAAGAAAAGAAAAAAAAAAAAAAAAAAATCATTTAAATCGGCTGGGGGATTGCCAGCATGGCTATCTCCAGCAGAAGAAAAGGTCGCCCCAGCCTCCAGCACCGTCCCAAGGAGCACGTTGCTGTGGCAGAAATGAGGACCTGCTGCAGTTATCAAAACCACCTGAAGTCTCCCAAAGCTGCCGTTGCAGGAGGCCAGTCTTTGGCTTCAGTGCTGTTTGCACACCATTGCCAAGGCTGAAAGTTTTTTAAAGGTTCTCCCTATTTAAACAGCACTGAAGCAACAGGGCTTCGCAGGTGGAAACCCGTCCAACAGGTCCATGGGATGGAGCCTGTCAGATCCATCACCACCCGGACCAGGATTCTCTTAAAGAATATTATAAAAATCCAGATTATCCAAGATTTCTGGTGGAAACAGGATGAAGGATGCCAGGTAAGGTGGAACCACACCACACCACAGTTGGGACAGGCAATAAAGGACACCTTCCCCGTGCCCCAGGGATCTCACAGCCCTGCGTCCTGCTCCCACAGGTGTAACCTTGGTAAATTAATCCCAGGGGATGTCTTTGCCATACACCGGTAAACAAACAAAGGGATTAAGTGATAAAATTATCTACTGCCAGCTCACATATAACAAGTACAGCCAGCCTGCACTGCCGGTACAGAAGAAACCATTCCACCATTCAAGGCACCTCAAGGCCTCTCATCAGCTGCTTTTCCTTTCTGAGGAGCGCCACCTTTTCTGAAGACGTTGCAGAGCCTATAATAATTCCTACCAAAAGTGACATTACTTCATTTCCTCTGGAAAACAACAGCTTCACCAGCCCCTCCTTCCCCGTCTTGCTCTCTCATGAGCAACACGCTCGGATCTCCAGGAAGGGGGTAAGGTCAGGAGCAAATGCCTGGATTGCTCCCAGATTAGCAACCCGGAGGGAGTAATTCTAACAGAAAGCATTTACAATATTCTTGGTATTAAATGCTTTTGGCCAAGATGAAATTTGTTAAAGTTTGCACTTTGTTTTTTTTTCAAAGCTCTGAAGTCATTTCTTTCCCCAAAGCTGCCTCCACAGGCTGAATTTGTGGGAAAAGGGAGATTTCACACACAGAAACCAGCACAGCTAAATAATAAACTGAGGCAATTGCTCAGATGCTGAAGCCTGATCAATTATTCTCCACAGAAGCAAAGCACCCACATTAGAAAGGCAAATTGTTGTACCTAAACTGATTGTTGTGTCACCCTAATTTCCTGAGATTAATCCCGTTTCAGTCAAATCCTTATCTAAATACAAATAGGAAAACTAAACATACAATCAAGCAAACATCTAAAAAAACCTTGACTACAATTTGGCTGGACAAGAGCTTTATGAGGAGCAGCTGGTTTATCCCCAAGATTTCTGAATTATTTTATTAGGATCCTAGAGCTCTTAGAAGAGGCTGACAAGACCCTTTTAAATCACCAAACATTTAGTAGTCCCATTTATTACATTTTCCCTTCCCCCTCTTCCCAAAGCAAATCAATTTTTTCTTATTTTTTTCCTTTTTCTTTCCCAACTTCACTGATTCTGCACACAATGAATTTCTATCACAATATTGCATGGGGAGCACCTCATCTATTAAAATGCCATCAGTATCAGCTCTGTAGGTGATGACTCCAGAGAGGAAATAACATTGTTTTCGCCCCCCTCCCCTTACAGCCTCACATTTTCTTGCAAGGAAAAGGGCACTGTGCTCTCAGACTGGAACTGATAAAAACCACTATGAAGCAAAGAAAGGCCTTAAGGCTGAATGAACCAGTATTAACTCCTGCAGGAAAATACTTTTTTTAAGACCAAGAAAACAGTACCGGGGAAGATAGTGGATGAAGAAAAAGAAGAGATCAGGCTTGGGTTGCTTTTTTTTTTTTCAGTTCAGTGCCAGCTGGAATCCAACCCACTTTCTTCCACCAAGTTTTTATAATATAATTAATCAAAAAAACTCCAAAGAAAACACAGTCAAAAAGCATGCTTAAACCTCAGCAAAGCCTGACTTTACGCTTCCAAACAAGCTGCAGCAAACTTGCAGTGCATGAACATACCTACCCTTCAGATGTGATCTATTTGCCCTGAGAGCAAAGGTCCTGCCCTGCACTCTCAGGCACCAGACCTGCATCGCTGGCCCAGCATAAAAGCAGCAACTCCTGTGAATTCAGGCAAAAGGTTACATTCAAGCTGGCAGACTGGCGCATGCCTCATTTGAGAGATTTTTAAATGAAGTAAGAGCCATCAGGTCTTGGACAACTGCTGAGAGGGAAGTGTGGGAGAATGCAGGACATCCATGACACCGGGCTGCCTGACAGTCCTTAGCTGAAAACACTCAGAAATATTCCCACTGCTGTGATTTCAGGCAGAAGCACAGCGGTATGATGACCGATGGCCACATAAAACCCATAAAGACATAGATATTTAAAATATTTCAGATTATTGTGCTTCAAACAGTTCAGCAGAGTTTCCCATCAGTCAGTAACCGGGACAGGTAGCCTCCCAGCCCTACAACACTCCCACAGTCCCTAATTGTGTCTTGCTTTCTAGGTGGAAACTATGGATCTGGGACAAGCGAACACAGACGGGTAACAAATGACCAAACCCGAGTCTTGGGATTTAGACAGCACCCAGGGAGGAGCTGCAAATAGCAGTAAAAATGGAGAAAGGAAGGAGGAAACCCTCCTCATTCATAAACACTTGATGCTCTGATGCTCTGTGTTAAACATCACTGCTGGCGGGTGAGAGCATCCCAGCTGGACCAGAAGAGGCACAGGACACTGGGTGGAGTAGTGACGGCAATGCCTCCTAATATGCTCCAGAGAAACCTTCTTCCCAGCTCCAGATTTAATATTGATTTATAGCCTGAAGCATGAAGCCACATCCCATCCAATATTCTTAATTTCAAAGGGTTGGGTTTTGTTTCGGGTGGCTTTTTGCCTCAGTCTTGGTTGCTCCAACAGTTCGTGTATATTTAATTACTGGCATCATCTCAGACGCTGTTGAATTTTGGCCCTCAGCAATACCCTGTGGCAAGGAGCTCTGCAAATTAACAAGGGGGAAGCCGTTCCCTGTTTCCTTTGGAGTGCAGCGTTAAGGCTGCATAGTTAAATTCCCAGAGGCCAGGAAATGAAAATATTAAATATTCTAATAACATCACTAAAGAAGTCATGTTTTACATATATGCCATTCCAATCAAATTTTTTTCCTGTTTAATCATTTAGCTTTACTGCAACTCGTGCTGGTGTTAAAGGTTCACACGCTAAAAAGAGAAAGGAAGGACTTCACACGGGAATCCCATACAGGATATAACATAACCAGGCAACCACTACTGCAGATACTTGAATTTCACATTTTCTAATTTTGTTGATTCTAACGAGAGAAGCTTAATGGCACAGTAATTATATAAATTACCTGGAATACATAACACTGCATTTATACATAATAAATGAACTGTTGCAGAGGAAACACCAGTGAAACACCATAACTAACTTTTTATTCCGTTTCACTCTTCCATAAAACGAAAACAAAAAACAACCTCAAACAAACCAAAGGCCGTGTAACCGCAGCAAAGCAACGAGCAAAAACCAGCTTCTGTGAGAAGCTTCTTCCTGCAGACCTTTGCTTAAATCTGGGCAATTAGGAGATTTCCAGGAGTTTGGGGACTACAAACCAACAGGCACATCTCTCCCAAAACTGTCACAAAAAAAATACAGCTTCCCCACTCTGAAATCTAGCAAAGCCCTAAGCAGCATTAGCTGAAGCTCCCAGACTGGCAGGACCATAACTATGCAACGTTAAAAAAAAAAAAAGTGAAGGGGACAAGGAAATTTCCCATTTAAGAGCTGTCACAGAAATTGAAACCACAACACACACACCCCTTTATTTTTTCCCCTCATTGGGAGGGAGCTCCCCTGACACCAGCCAAGCACAGACGCAGCAGGGCTGAGACTGTCTGGCAGCAGCAGCCAGTTAGTCCCAAACTGTGACAGTTTATCTGAACATTTTAAACAAGGAATAAGATTTTACAAGCACGACACAGATGCACGGGCAGTATTCAAGCAGATGCTGCTGTGATGGTCTTGCATTTCTGTGCCTTTTAAATTAATAGATGGATCGGGTGAAGGTCAATGAACATGAAAGGGAATTGCAGCATCTTGGAAAGAGGTGCAAGAGCAGGACTCCCACCTCCTCAGCATTTCTGCCCCGGACCACCAGACACACAGAGACATGCCATCCTCTCCTGCACCATCGTGCTGCAGACACCCCACAGTTCAATTTATTTATTTGTCGCCACACTTTTCCATTACTCCTAAGCTCTATACTTTGCAGGCTGCTCCCAAGGCAATCCACAGCAGCCTCAGCAGGAGGAGGACTCGGTCTGTTTGATCACAGGTTTCTTGCCTGGGCCAAGCATCCTCCATAAAAGCGAGGTTTGGAGTGACTGGCATTATACTGGGGCCCCCATGAACAAAAGCTGCTTGTATTTTACATCTATTTGACAGCAAAAAACCCAATATTGTTGAGTTTCTGCCAGACCACTAGAAGAGAGTGCTTTGCTGGAGCAAAAGATACCCCAAACATGCAATCGGGATGAAGTCCCCGTGTCACTTAACACCACAGCTCTCCTTCATCCCGTTCCTCCCTGGGAGACTTTGAAAGCAACTGGAGTTGAACAGATGCTTCCAATTCATTTTCTTGAAAAAAGAAAAAAAAAAAAACCTAAAAGGCCAGCAAACCACTTAAGGGAGAGCACAGACTTGAAATACATACGTACATTCAAGAAAAATCAAACCATAGGCTTTGATTGCAGCCAGAAGAACAAAGTATCTAACCTCAGCCTTCAAAGACAAGGAAATTCAGAAATAACACTGACTCTCATATTACTCATCCCTACTGTGCTGGGTTTTTACAATCTGCACAGGCCACCCAAAGTTAAAGAGACCTCCAGAAAAATGTTCAACTCAAAGGGATGTGTTAAAAACAAGCCCAAGGCAGGTTATGTGGTTGAAATGAAATGCATAGCATCCATCAAGAGTGTTGTATATGCCATTCCTGAACTGCAACAGTCACACTCATCTGGTTATAATTTACAAATTAGCACTAGGTAAAATAAGAATTTCCTCACACCTTGAAATCTGAAATACCAGCTATTTTTCCCAGCATTAGCTTCACCCTCCCTTACCTTTCAGCAGTCGATACGTTTTTTCATGGTGATAGCATATCTTTGGCAAATATTTAAGCTCCCAGCTTTGCTCCCCTTCCCTTAGGTGGTAGTTTGATGCGCACTGAAACCAAAATTGTTACTGGGGGGAAAAAATCTCCACCAATCCCAGTTTTTCCTGACCCATTCCTATCATTGTTTGTGACATGTCAATTGTTTGTGCAACCACACACAAAATAAGGGAATGGAGTTGGCAGGGAAAATAGCTCAGCAAAAGGGGTTATTTTACACCAGATCTGGCCAGGGCAAACACTGATTTCGGGAGACACAGAGGACAGCATGTGAGACGACCACACTGCTGAAGGAAAGAACTCAACCCCCCCTTTATCAAAAACTAGCACTTTGGACTTATTTTGACAGATGCGTCATCCCGTTTGCACAATGAGCACCAGCTAAGTCAGCTGAGATCTAGCAAACTCATTGCCCCACAGCAATGCCCTGCTGCAGAGCTTGGGTGTGGGAGGGCTACACGATGCAGGTACTGATGGACAAGTGGACAATACGGCAAGGCACAGGGAGGAGCAATCCAGGAGGTTCCTGGAATGTGTCAATGACACCTTCCTTCTCCAAGTGACAGAGGAGCCGAGGAGAGGTCCTCTGCATCAGATTGATGCGGGTACCAAGGGACTGGCGGTCCTCAAGGGGGGATATGCAGCCCCACAGCAGCATCATTGCCCACCAGATGCAGAGGAGAGGTGGAGGCAACAGCTCAGGCTCTGCTTCTCCTTCACTGCTCGGAGCAGCTCCAGTGAGGTAACATGGGATGACTCAGGACCGCTCTGAGAGCGCCATTAATTACCCCTCTCACATACCTGCGGTCATGCCCACACGGGCTTTTTCCAAGGCTTCCCTTGGTTATGACCTTGTGAGAGAAACGTTAGTGTGGATGGAGCAGGAAGGAGCTTTCGACCACGTAATCTGGGAAATGCCAAAAACAAACTAAGCCCTTTGATTGAAGCTTTCCTCCATCACAGCCAGGTCAGGAACTGTGTCTCCACAGAGATCCACACTCAAATAGCCCCTTACACTTCATGCAGTGCAGGTTACAGCTAGGTTGGGCACAAAACCAGACCAAAACAGCTTCCCACAGGACTAAAAATTATATAAAACTCACCAGCTCGCTGGGACAGCAGTAGGACAAAACATCCCCCAAACTCACCTGCCCCCATCCCCTCTTCACAGACTGGCCTGACCCATCGATGTGGGCAAACACCAGGACACCTTCCCTCTGGCTTCCTGGGGACCTGGTGGCCCATGAGGGGACATCAACCACTACAGAACTATTCCCTGGTACACGTGTGTCCAGTCCTCAGAAGGTGGCCTTTTACATTGTATAATCCCATCTGTGCCAGGAGACCCTACACCTTGACACCCTTCATTTACCTTCCATCACACAAGGTCCTCATCTACATGGTAACAGCTTCTTATTTAAGCACTTTTGTAGCTCCATTCCCAGTGCTTTCTGCACGTCACCCAGGTCATCTGCTCACAGTTGCAAGCAAAACGGCTAAGTGCTGCTGGAACTTGCACAAAATGGCTTGGAACCAACATTTTCAAAGGTGCTTCTACCTCACCCTTTTGCTAAATACAAAGCGGTTTTCCCTGTTGGGAAAGATAATGAGTACTACAAATAAGAACAGTTTTGAGCAGAAACTTCCAACAAAGCAGAAAACCTGGAAATCCAACTTTTCTTTGTCCAACAAATCAATGCTAATTTCTCCTATCTGTTTTATTTTCTCACTTGTCACAAGGATGGCCACGCTCTGCTCAGCTACTGCATGCCCAGCGCTGAGCTAAGCATCGCCCCGAGGAGCTACTGGTGATCCCTCAGCAGCTCTTGGCATGAGAAGCCTCTCAGCTTGGCAGAGTTGGAGGCGTGACATGTAGATAAGATCATTCATACATACACACACTTTACAACATCAACAGTCCTTCCTACATCAACAATCCTTCCTGCACACAACAGTGCCCTGCAGCAGAAACAACACAGCTTTGCAACATGACAGGAACATGACTTTCTCCTGGGAAGGAGGCAAAGCCACACCTGCAATTAGGTTTCAATTTTTCAATTTAAAATGCTTAAATTTAAAAAGTTTAAATATTTCACACAAAAATTAAGACTGAGCTTGTGAGCTACTACAAATGATTTTGCAGAGCAGTGGTGTTTACAAGACAGGCCAACAACTTCAGAGTAAACCCTGTAAGTCAATTAAATAGCACTCTGCAGCACGGGCGACAGACACGGTGTCATGGATCATCCAGTGCTCAAAGAGTGGAACTGTTGATTTTAGTCAAAGGCAGCAATCTGGTGGTAAATACAACATTGTGTCCTGGCTGACAAGTGACTGGTGTTGTTAGAAAGTATGTGTTCTACCAATTACAAAATTAATTATAAAGTCATGTCAGGTCACTCAGTTGGAAAACAATTATTTCACTTCACAACATTATATGAGAGACAGTGCCCCACCTTCATCAGTATGCAAATTGCAATGGATTGCTTGGGACTAACCCAGCCATCTCCAATGCTGGCAGGTACCCAAAACCTAACCCAATATACTCCTCAGGGGTGACATAGATGAATATCCTGTAGCAACCCAGTTTGGCAACAAGGTAAATGCAGTGGGTGAAGATGGATGGCCAAGACAAAAAAATGCAGCCCCATTGAACAAGTTCCATGGTAAACTTTCTAATTTACCTGCAGTCAAGTAAATGTAACAAACACGATGCTGTGGGAGCCCCCATGCCCGAGCTGGGGAGGGACCCATGATCTCAACCCTTTCCCTGAGAAAAGAAAATGTGTGCTGATGGGTACCTGTCCAAATAACCTTTGGAGACCGCTGCACATCTGGAGCCCTGCTGGAAGACCATCACTTAGGTATTTGGAAACAGGCTGGTTGACTGCTTTTCTTTCTAAGGAGTTTTTGGTAAAGACACTACAAAACCTTTGGTGAAGTGTTGGTGGTGTCACAACGTTATGACTTCAGAAAATCTGCACTACGTATTCCTGGGTTAAAATTCCCATGTGTCCCTGCACGGAAATGATCTTGCACCTTCTCTGATTGTCCAAGAGCTGTGCTACCAGACTGCCCTCAGCTCAACAAGCCATTTGTATAAGGTTCAGCTGTACTTGCACACACACACGAGAATACAAAGATTACAGTGGGTGAAGTTATGCACATCCCATCCTATTTCCCAAACAGCAATTAGCCTTCTCCAAACCAAAGCATGCTGCCATTTACAACTGTGTAACACTGTTTATCCCCCAGATTTACCAGGAATGCAGCTCATGAGGTGCTCAACTTGCATTTGCTTACCTAGTTTTCCCCAGGTGACGGGTGACCTCCTCAGGGCAGCCCTCCAGACTATTTAAATTGCCTCTGCAACATGAAAGAACAAACCTAGCTTCTGAAGGAGACATCTTCGTCCTCCTTCGACAGCATGTATGTCGAAAAACATCACAGATTGACAAGCACACGCATTAGTTTTAAAGAGTGCAATGAAAAAACTGGATTAAAAAAACCCAAAACAACTCCCAGGTACTCATCTCCCCACTTTCCCCATAAACACCTGCAGCCCTGAGACATGGTTTATTACATCCAGAGCAGTTGTGCACGTTGAACCTCCTTTTATTGCTTTGGGGACTTGCATCACTGCTCCCTTCAGTTTGACAAACACTTTCTCATACAGCACAAAACAAAAGTCAGGTCCCAAGGAACAGGAGAGAGATTTCATATATATATATATATGTGTGTGTGTGTAAAAATAAATAATATACACACATTTGCATATGGTACATGCTGCCATTTCCTTATCAATGCAAATAGCCTTGCCCTGACGCTTCCTGAGGCTGTGTGATGATAGGAACAGCCTGAGATGTGGGTGTGAGGAGTCCCACACCCAGACCCCCTTGTCACAGAGGTACATTTACCACGCTACCGCAAACACTGTGTTAATTCTTGAGCCTCTGCCTCTGGACTTGACCCAGCCCCAGTATGCAATGACCACTGACAAATGCTCCTCCCCAATCTGCTGCTGATGTGCCCATCAGGCCCATGCCAGAGAAGACCGATCTTATTGCAGATACAGGGGGATCAGTTTGCACCCCAAAGCACAGCAGGTTTAAATCTTCTGCCTAAGAAAAAACCCATAAAAATAAATAAAAGCTATGCAAATCCCCCTATTTAAGGCTACATGAGATAATTAAAACTTCAGCTGTTTTGCAATGGTTAATAGCCCCCCCTCAGCACCATGCACGCTCACACAATTATAGTCGTTAAATAAATCAGAGTTGCTTCTCCAAGCCACAACAAAGCCCAGAAGTCTGTGGACCCTGAGCAGCCTTAGAGGCAGCGTTATCATTTCTGCACAGTTGCAGGGAGCTCTATTTATATAAACACCCTCATTGTTTCTGCGGCAAGCGCATGGATCAGAGTTATCTCTGTTATCTGGCTCTGTCCTTGAGACACAGCTCTCCTGCTCGCTCCACTCCACGCTGTCACACAGCTTTCCTACTCCAGGCAAGGCTGGGGATGGCTGAACTTCACCACAAGCCCCTGGAAATGGCATTTCACAGCCTCGCTCAGTTTTTTTCCTCAGTACGTACTTCTGAATTGCTGACACCACAGGAAAAAGGCAGAAATCAAACCATCCCTCTTCGCAGCACAGCTGGACCGTGTTCCAGAAGGGCTGCTCTGTGCTCCAGGCACCCCTGCACCCAACAGGACCACAAGAAAGAGCCAGGGAGGGACCAGAACCAGCAGGTGGGACTGGTCAGTACAGGAGAAGATGTAACAGCCTAAATTGTCATACTGGCACTTTTCAGTCAAACAGCATATTTGGTTTTTTGTAGTCCTGAACTTCCATTCCAACCATCCTCTAGCAAATTATGCTTCATGGGAGCCAGGGACCCAGGGATGAAGGCTGCTCTCTAATAATGTGGGGTCATGCACACCCCCACGCTCCGGAGCTCAGAGCCACCAGTGACCAGAAGCAGCAGACTAATTTTCAAAATCTCATGAAAACATGGGCCACTGCACCAACAGTCAAGAGCTGTCTCTTCTCTTCTAAAGGCAATCTGCATTGTTTTTGATATCATTTTTAATGGGTTTAGGGGTTTTTGTTTGTTTTTAATTAAGTTACTTGCTATCTATTTAGTAAGTCTATTTACTATCCACCTGAGGAACCTGAACATACAGAAAGCTATGGGACCTGAGGAGATGCATCCCAGAGTCCTGAGGAAATTGGCTGATGTAGTTTCCAAGCCACTCTCCACGATATTTGAAGAGTCAGGACAGTCAGGTGAAATCCCCGGTGACTAGAAAAAGGGGAAAACATTGCACCCATTTTTAAAAAGGGTAGAAAGGAGGACCCTGGGAACTACTGATCTGTCAGCCTTCCTTCTGTGCCTGGGAAGATCATAAAACAGATCCTCCTAGAAGCTATGCTAATGCACATGGATGACAGAGAGGTGATTTGAGACAGTCAGCATGGCTCCACCAAGGGCAAGTCCTACCTGACTAACCCAGTGGCCTTCTATGATGAAGTGACAACATCAGTGGACAAGGGAAGAGCTACACATGTCATCTATCTGGATTTCTGTAAGGCTTTTTACGTGATCCCCCACAACATGCTTCTCTCCAAATTGGAGAGATAAGGATTTGACGGATGAACTCTTCAGTGGATGAGAAATTGATTGGATGGTCTCATCCAGAGGGTAGTGGTCAATGGCTCAACATCCAGATGGAGATCAGTGATGACTGGTGTCCCTCAGGGTTCTGTATTAGGACAAGTACTATTCAATATCTTCATCAATGACATAGACAGTGGGATCGAGTGCACTCTCAGCAAGTTTGCTGACAACACCAAGCAGAGTGGTGCAGTTGGCCTGAGGAATGCCTCAGGGACAGAATGCCATCCAGAGGGATGAGAGCAGGCTCGAGAAGTGGGCCCATGTGAACCTCAGGAGGTTCAACAAGGCCAAGTGCAGGGTCCTGCACCTGGCTCAGAGCAACCCCCAGTATCTGTATATGTTGGGGGATGAAGTAAATGAGAGCACCCCTGCCGAGAAGAGACTTGTGGATACTGGTGGATAAAAAGCTGGACACGCTTTTGGAGTTTCACCTTTTGCATTGCCTTGCCAAGGCTCAGCACTGCCTTCCTCACCAACCCAGCTCTCTGCAAGAGCACGCAGCAGCACTTGGAGTATCTTCCTATCAACGAATGTTCAGTTTAGCAAAACATACTGGTTTATCTGGTTTTGCTGCTGAATCTCTAGCTGCAGTCTAAACTGGTTTTAGATGGTTAATAAAACATTAAAGACCAAATAAAAGAAAGCATTTAAATCCAGAGTGATGCAAAGACATTATTTTTGAGAGTGCCTACTACACGCCATGTGCTTTCCAAATCTGATGAGAGCCTGCCTAAAGAGAAGCCTTAGATACAGGCAGTGAGGAGCCATGGGTAGCCCCAGGGCTCAGTAGGCTCATGGTGTAGTTTTCACACCCAACAATTTGCAGTCATCGAAACATCCACCGAGCAATGTCCATGCAAACTCCCATGACGCACTCAGCAGTTTTCAAAAAACATCAAGACATTAATTTCAGTCCCTCATTTGTTATTAATTTCCAAAGGCACTTTGGAACATGCACAACTTTATCCAGAAAACTTTCTGGCAAAGATGTGATATTAGTAAGCACTTTATTAACCAGTCCAAGACTTTGCTCACAAACTTCCTAGGAAAAAAGGAGCAAACAACAGTCACCACTCCAAGGAACTGCCTTTGTCAGAAGAGATGAAAATCAAGTGGTGGTTGGGGGAAAGATCCTTGCACTGTCTGACATTTCATGGTCATGGTGTAACCAGGCAGACAATTCCCACGAGAAAAGTCTACAAAGAAACACCAAGAGGCCAAACCTATATTTAAACATTTCCTAATGTACGGTTGCCACATTTAGCCTAGACAGTACATGAGTACAACTGAGATTTGTAGGATTAAAACCCATTGTACTAGCCCAGTTTGATGCATCTTAAATCCCCGTGCTTCCAGCCGGTAGATATTCAAACCCTTTTTGGAAACCCTTGTTTTTTCTTCACACCAACAACCATAGATCTGAGATCCCCAGTTCTTCCATCATTTTTTAAATTCCTAACTGTCTGCACTTCCTAAACCCCTAAGCAAATGTTGCCTTTTGATTAACCCATCTGCATGAAACAGTAACATCTTTTGTTGACAAATGATGTACTTTGTCAATATAAGGGCAGGGAAAGAATGGACCAAATGAATTTCTGGGCCTTCAGCTAAGATGCAGAAGTAATTCCAGCTGACAAGCATTAATATGCTAAACTTGGCGAACTCCTGTTTAATTAAGTTTATGAAAAACACCATCATTTTGCACATCTTGAAGAATTGGGTACATTTCTGGGGTACTGAAGGGTCAAGGTACCAGAATTCAAAAAAAAATGCTTAAATTAAACGAAATCCATGTGTACAAACTCCGCTTCCAAGGCTTTTCTATACAGCATTTTCCCTATTTCTTCACAGTTTGATTTTTAGCCATTATCTTATTTCTATAATGAAAATATTAACTTTCCCATTAACCACAAGTAAATACATTTTAACAGTTCAAAACAATGAATCCGTGACACAAATCACCTCCAGCCCTGCCAGCCTGGTAGAGTCATTCAGTCTCAGCAACAAAAGGTTTCAATCAGATAGCCTAAACTTTTGTCCATCAGATTTAAATTTGTCCTGAAATGCAAGACAGACCTCCCTCCTTCCCCTCCTTGCAGAGCCAAAAAGCACAGAAACCAAGAAAATTAAAACCTGCTGCATTATTCTGCAACATGCTACAAAATGTAATAAAAAGCCAAATGTCTCTTTGCCCTCCTCTCCTCATCAAGTTGAATTATTTTTTTAAACAGTCATGTAGTTGCAACTCAGCCTACATCTCCAAAAGCTAAACAATTATGCCACAATAGGGGTATTTTGTTCACTCAGAAAAAAAATCATATAATGAAAAACTATGTTGGTGGTTGAATCCATTTCCTTTAGGAGGAGTTGGCTGTAATCTCAGTGGGACTGGTGGTTTCAGCTATTCATACTGCTCATAGCAGTTTCTGTTTTTTCTCAAAGCAATGTAACCCAGCAACACAGAAAAAGCTGTGATTAACTTCTTCTGAGATACAAGATGTCACGGCAATGCAAGTCACCTCTTTGCTGAAGAGAATCATAAATCTTTATCGCTCTGTCTTTATTTGCACAGCCATCTCACATCCCAGGTGGAGCCTAAAGAAAAAGTTAGAAGTCACCGAAATTGTCTCTTTTACCTGAGAACAAGTTGACTGTGGACTCATAACTCTCAGACCAGAGATCATTCTTCAGAGCTGCAACAAACTGCATCTCTTGAACCCTAATCAATAGCTCTGGTTCCTCGCCAACCACAAGAGAGCTATAAAATTAACAAGCATTATATTAGCTGACTTTACCTAATGAATAGCTATCAACTGTCTACACACGCAGAGAACATTTCCTTTTATTTGTATGCAAATGTCCGTATGTGGTGGAATGAAACTGGAAGGGAACATCTGTGCATCAAAATTTTGCATAAGTTGCATACTTTTTAAAATATGCACTAAAAAGCTGACGTCAATCCTAATACATTAAAAAAATTAAAAAAACAAAACAAAAACAAACAAACAACCCCCGCCCCCAAAAAAAAAAAACCACACACACAAAAACCAAAAACAACCAAACCAAACAAAAAACAGCTAAGGAGAATAATAAGAATAATGTTAAGGGAAAAAAAAAAACCCCTCTCTTTCCCCACATATTTCCTATGTGCCTTGCCCTGACCTCTGAAATACAACAGCTATACACTATGGCATCTAGGCTCCAATATCTGAGACACAGAAAAAATCATAATTAATAGCTTAGAAAAAAATAAGACCCAGCTGGCTGACTCACCAACGCATGGATCTTGGGACAAATTCTCGGCTCACCCTGGCCAGCACACCTCTGCTGGCCAGAATAGCTTGGGATCTTGCACACCATGCAGCCAGGCTGTGGAGACCTTACCCAAAAAGCTGAAGGGCAGCCAGCATCTTGGGTCTCCAGCAGATTTTGTACCCAACCGACCCGAGCAGCCACCGGAGCAGCACAGAAGCCAGACTCCCACCCCGGCACGGCTGCTCCATCGCTCTTCTCCAGCCCCTGCAGCCACAATCTGGAGGGTGTTCTGGGACAAGCACTGGCCTTCCTCTATCCAAGCACTTAACTAATGAACACACTGATGCAGCCACTTCTTTATGTTGTAGGAGATATTATTTTATTTTAATGACAGGTTCAATTATCTCCTGCGTATATTGAAATTGGCCTTTCAGCTCTTCCATTAATACCAGATCCCCAAGTCAGAGATGAACTCTGAGTGACACTAAGAAGCCCTACTTTGAGATCAGGTCATCTCTCTGACAAGGCGTTTGACGTGGCCTCTTTTCATGTCTCTGGGCAATTTTTTCCCCTCTTGCTGCAGTCCTTGAACTCAGGGTTTCCAAACTGCTCTCCAGCAGCAGTTATTTATTATTGCTCTGTCCTACAATGTCATCTCCCAAGCACCCAGGTGCTGCAGAAGAAAGAAAAAGGCCATTCCCTGCTATCAAGAGCTATGAAATATCTTGAGAAACACTGGTGAAGGATAAGCAGATGGGCATAAGATGAAAGCAAAGCAATCCTAGGGATGAAAAGCATGACTTTTACATTTTGCAAAGTTGACCAGGTGTGGGGTTTTTTTGGTTTAAAAAAAAATAATAATAATAGAAGTCAGAAGACAAGGATAAACTTCGTACAACCAAAGTAGCACTGAAGAAAAATCACTACCATCAAAACTTGCCTGCTGCTTGCCCATACGCACGCCGTGGGTCTGGATTTCTGACCGGGAATCACAATATTTGCACCCACAGCTCCCCAGATTTCCCCCTTCCCTGCACAGCCACAGAGCCTGCCCCTGCTGAAACGATGCCAGTTGAGCAGAAAAGAGAAAAACTCAAAGTGGGCACCTCCAAAGACATACGGGAACGGGGCGTCTTTATGCCCCCGCGCTCTTCTGTTTGGGAAGCAATCCTTCAGGAACCAGCTATCAGCTCTTAATGACTAGTTTTGTTACTCACAGGCCCCACAATGAAACAGGGGGTGGCTGAGGTTACCACACTGTGGTAATAATCAAATTTAAGGGGATTATAATCATTATAAGCTAATCAGCGTAGAATTATATATTTTTAATTAGCAGCTGCTGTGCGGTTAAGGCACTAGAATCCCCCAGCTGTTTGCTGGTAAGTGCAACCAACATCCTATTTGAAGTGCAAAATACATACTTTTACATGGAAAATATATTAAGAAAATTTAAAAATTGCCCTTAAAAATACTATATACTGTAAAGCCTCATTATAGATCATTCTTTTTGCTTTCAGCATTGGAAGGATTATTTTTTTAAAGCCCATAAATTCTTGCATTTAATCTTATACTGAACATAGGCCAAATATAAAAAGGGAATCATTTACAATACATTGTGTATATTGTTACTTCAAACCACATAGTAGTTACCCGTAAATCCTCCAGCAATTGGTATAAACACATAGTGTTTGTCTACGCATTGTAAGTCTAGAAAAGGACATATTTCTGCAGAGCCTTATGAAGTATTCACTGCATGAATAATAGAGATTGAATAAAATTTGTCATTTGGATTTTCTTGTAACAACACACTTTAATCCAAGATTCCCAAGTAGAGAAACAGATCTCCGTGGTTTCTGTAACCACCCCTGCTCACTCTGTTGTATTTTTGAATTATTCTGAAAACCTTTCTACGTTATCACAGAGAGGCTCCAACTGACACCACCCCCCCGAGATCTTGCTTTGTTTAAAAATAAAGCAAACCCAACAACTAATTCATGTGGAAAAAAGCTGGTTTTGTTGAGGAATGTTCAGTTATAAGGAACCTGATCAGAACCTGCAGATGCTTGCCAGGAATAATTACTCTCCAAGCACCCAAATTTGGCAGAAATCTATAAACAAACCCCAACCCAAACAGCAAAGCAGTTGGTCTAGTCTTCAAACATGTTCTTCAAGTTCCTTGTGCTAGACTGGCCACCTTCTCCACAGCCCAGTGGCACTGTGACACTTTGGTCTAACACAGGGTAGCAGAACTGCATCCGAGCTCAGCCTGGCCCCTCCTTCCCACTGTGTCCCACCTCTGTTAACTGGAACCCTTCCACTAAGAAAAACACCAAACAGCAGATGCTGCTTGGGCACCTCCTGCAAACCCTTCCCACTCATCCTAAAGTCACATTTATCAGAAGTCAAATCAACTCAAAAGATGAGAAGACCAAGATGTAGATTAGCAAGATACTGTTGAGCGTCCACAAGTGGTTTTGCCCTCTGCACCATTTTATTTTGACCAAACCACATCCACGAAGCAAGTATGGGCTGTCTCCTGGACATCCTCCCTGCGACACAGTACAGTGACTTTCTCCAAGGTCACAACAGCTCCTCTGCTCACAGCTAAGGAAAACTAGTCTTAGAGGGGTTAAAATACAGAATTAGGCTCTTCAGTAACTATTTGAGAGTACGCCTACAAGGTGCAGGAGAGGACTAAGTAGCTACCTACAAATTCAGAGCCCTTAGGGGAGGGGTCTGGCCAGAGGAGCAGAAAAGCAGGTTGGCCAGGCGATGAACACCTCTCTGAGTGAAGGTAGCCCTGCTCCAGATGGTCTATTTCTGGGTCTAGTGCTTCTCCACCCCATGGTGGCCAGACCCTGCCAGGGATGCTCTGCCTGGCACAGGCTGGCTGAGCCTTGTCCTGCACAAAAAGGGCAGCCATTGAGCATTTGTACCTCCTCCGACGCGTCTCTCATTGCTGACCAGGTACAGGTTTTATTACTGCAGAAGACAAATGTCCTTAGATTCAGCTATTTCTGATAAAACTGTTTCCTCTGGAACAGCCGCAATGCAATCTAGCCTGCATACTGGCTGTTAACAGAAACTGCTATTTCTGAGAGTTTTCGAGCGCTAAGCAGTCCTGAATAACGTCCTCTGCCATCCCTGGGGACTTTGACTAACAGTCAGCAAAAGACGACTCAGAAAACCCAACAACGATTATTTGACTTAAAGATCAAATGCCCTTCTGTTGACTCAGACTAACAGAGCCCTAGGAAAAAAAAAAAAAAAAAAATGGGGAGGGGCCTCCTTGAAAGGCTGAGAGTTCTTGGATAAATCATCTGGTCTTGCAGATGGGTGCTGCCATCAAGACTGTTCTCACCAACACCACCCAAAACTCTGCGAGTGTTCTTGATAGAGACAAGGGTTACCAGTGAAGGGAGGACAAACCCTTCTCTTTCCACTCCATAACACAACATACCCTCAGAACAAGTGCAAAATATATTCAGGGGAGGAAGGGGCTTAAAAAGACAGCTGTTACACCCAGAATATTACCATCACAAACGCAAGCTCTTTCAAGTCACAAGGACAGAGCCATCACTGAAGACATCAACTCTGACAAGAGGAGATGTGCAAGGAAATCAAAGACTTCCACAGAGCTGTGGCACTGAGCTGCACCCAGGCAGGCAAATAATGGACTAATTTAATTGCCTGCGTAGCATGGCGTAGCTGCAAAATCCTAGAGGTTTTGACTGCTTTGCAGCATCTTTCTTTCAACTCTACCCCATGCTGGGACTTTAATCTGCAGGGCTGTAATGGTACTATCAGCGATGTTAGAGGCGAGACTAAAAATAAACACGGGACAAGAAAAATGCAAAGCTCCTCCTCCCCGTGAGGTCTGGAGGGAATTTCCTGAGTCAGCCAGGCTGCTCCATCACTTGTTTACTTGTTACTAAGTATGAATTTTCACAGCAGCGTGTGTGGTTTTCACTGAAGTTTCCAAGTTAAAATCAACAGGGCTGTAATGTCGTAACAAAACTAAACATCACTAACCCTCTCCTGAGAGATGGGATCCTTGCTGCTTCCCTGCCCATGCTGCACGTTGCATTTCCAGGGCAAACACTGCATTTCCAAGGCAAATATGAAAGCACTGGGTGCAAAGACGGTCCCTTGGGTGATGGGATGAAGGACACCAGCTCCCATAGCAACCTGCAATCAGTCCAGCATCTCACTTGATCCAGTAGGTGTATTTACCCCTGGATAAAGAAGCTGTCACACAACATTCAGAAGAGCTGGAAGGTTTGTCGCTCTACAAAGCATCTCTGCAAAGGTCCTCCCGAGTACCAAGAGGCATTTCAGGGAAGGGGAGGTCAGCTTTTCTCCCTGTGGCACCCATGGAGGATACAGCTCCAGAGAAGCAGCCACAGCAACTGACTTCAGAGCTCTATAAAAAGCTGGCACAAAGATTTGTTTATGAAGAGCTAAAAATTAAGTTTGACTTTAAAATAGTGCAGTCACCAGTAACGGCTCAGAGGGTCACATTCTTCTTCCATCTCTGCCTCCTCCCCCTCTGGGACCTCCTCTTTGCCCAGCAGCTTTCCCAAAACGGTCTGCAAACACGGCAGAAATTCCCCCCGAGGGAGGCAGGCAGAAATCCCTGCCGGAGGAGTTGAAGGAATATGCTCATGAAGGGATGCTCAGCACTTCCTGCAGCACTAGACAATTTTTTTTTCTAGAATGAGACTGCAGCAGAGACCATCCCTATTTGCAGCAACTTGGTACATCAGATCCTACAGTATTTCATGAAAAATTTAGGAGGCGACTGCAGGTTTGTGATGCTGTCAAAGGAAACGCTCACCTTCCCATTTCATGGTACACAACTCTCCTTGTTCACCTCCCCTACCCCTTGAGCACACACCAGAGTGAAATAGAAGATTTTAAGCTTTGCAAACCTCCAGCCTAAACCAACATCCTGTAAAACCATGAGTTAAAGGCAGGAACACGTCACTTCCAAACCACAAAGGCTGTAATGACTGTGGGTTTAATTGGCTGGTACAAGGGCTGCACAGCCAGAATCAGCAGCTGGCAATGGAATCAGCCCTTCTGCGCTGCACATGGCTAAACTTTTGCCCTTGTCTGCAATGTGGTCTGTCACAGAAGTAATTCCGCACCCATAAAAAGAATTACAAAAGCATCTAAGAAAAATAAAGTGTTAGCCCCAAACTGGCAATACACTAAGTTTCTTCCCCAAAAGTTTCTAGCTATACAGGGATCTACCCCTGACCCTACGGTGATGAATTTCTATGTGCATATATATATATATATATATATATAACATCCTCCATAAGAAACCTGTATGTTTTAGGTATCACTTAAATCTGGCCCTTTAGATTTCAACAGCCTCAGTACATACTTAAAAATCTCATTATCTAGAATTAGAAATGAAGTTCTTTGAAAAATTGGTCCCAAATGACAGAAGTCTCTACTAAGCAGCTACGGCATGATTTCTTGCTTCATTTATTTAACACAGTTACTCACACGTACGCCCAACTTCTCCTTTACAGGTTTACAAAGCACACAGTGAGTTCCGTGATAGTCTGTATCTAACTTCAGAATATTTGAAGAAAAGCCAGACTGGTACGGAACAGGATTTTACAGCAAAGCCTTCCTTTCATCTGGTGCAAAAAGCTTTGAATCTCATACAGCCGATGCAGTAAACTTTCAAGCCAAGGCGTTTCACAGAGTTAGCAGGGGTGCGATGCTGTCACTGCATGGAGCTAACGGAAGTTTTACAGTTCTCTACTTAAAAACACCTTGCTCCTGACTGAAGAAATACACAGGCAGAGTAAAAATAAACAAATAAATCAAATACTACCCAAAAGCACACCATCAAGAATTTAAGATCGTATGTGTAGGCATCTTTTCTTTCAAAAAAAAAAAAAAAAAAAAGACAATATCGTGTGCAAGCAGCTGAGAAATTGCTGCTATCGGCCTCTTCCCACCCTGCAACCAGCCCACACTGGACAACTTCTGTCTTGGCTAAGGCAAGGCTCAGACCAGAAACTCGTGTTGCCGTGAAGAGTCAACCCTTGAGATGAAATGCAGAGCAGAGTTTAAACTCCTCAGTTCGTTTAGTTGCAGACCATGGGTGTACAGTCCATGCCGTTCTGTTTCTACCTGCACAACTTTATTTTAAATTGTGTCTTGTCCCCAGGGCTCCATATTAAAGAAGTTGCTCATACAACGAATCAAGAGTCAGAAGCTTTTGACGTGTCGGGACAAATCCCACCAAAAGTAAATTGGTATAGTGTACAGATTTACGCTTGCTTACATGGCACTAGGAACGGAAAGGCAGTAACTCAAACTGCTGCACAGGCTCCCGACAACGGTGATGATAAGCATTGCTTTTTTTAAGGCTGAAAGGAGTTTCTGGGGAAGGAAGATAAATCAAAACGTGGCATCTTTGCAAAGGGAGCAATGCAGGAGCTAAGCCCCAGCGGCTCCACAAACACCCATCTCTCCCCAGGAAAATAGGTTTTGGTGTTTTTCAGTACCTAAGTTTTGCAACAGTTTTTATTCCAGTTAAAATTGCATGAGCGTTCATTAATTTTAATGTTGTGTGCTTTGCCACACTCATACCTAGGAATGCACTGAACCCTACAAGCAGAGGAACTACTCCCTGCTCTCCCCTCCATCCATCTCCTGCCCCAGAAACGGGCCGTAGCAGGATGCTGCCTTCGCTGCCATTAGACCTGACCTTGCAAACACCCACCAGCAGCCCCAGGCACCACCTCCCCAGCATCACTCGCCCCACGAAAGCCACCGCTGCCACAGCTCCAGCAGGGACAGCAACCGAAGCAGGATGCAGCCCCTTCCAAATACCGAGGCTGAGACAGACCATCCATCTGCCCTCCCAACTTGAACAACCTCATGCAGATTTTGGGTCTGTATTCTTTAAAAATCAGAACAACCCGCCCAAAAGAAAAAAAAAAAATCTTGCTGGTATGTCGATTATTACAAATGCTGCTGATCAGGTACCTGCCCCCATGTGCTCAACTTGCATTTTAAAGGCCTTTACTCCTACATTTTGTGCATTCTCTTGACCCAAGATATTAAATAAACCAAATGCATTGAGGTCACTTCCCTCCATACAAGTAACAAAGGGTTTTATTAGCACACCTCCCATGGAATATTAACTATCTCCAGTGTTTTGCTGGGAAGAGACTGCATTTAATCTGGATTGTTACTGGAGAGCAGGAAAGAAAAAAGGTCTTCAGAGTAAACGTGGCACCATTATTAAAGAAACAGGTTAATTATCAACCACAGGCATGAAACTGTGGGAACACGACAGCAACCCAGTCCTTGCTTGTGAGGATGCTGGCTGTTGGACAAGCAGAAAGTGATCTAAATACTTTGCAAGAGGGAAGGGATTAAACCCCTCACTTTCTTACAAAAAGAAAGAAGTTGGTTTTGCAATAAGTATCTGCAGGGTATTTGGGGTGCACTGATTTTTATCTGCCAGAGATGCAACAGCCAGCAAGGCAGGTTTACCATCCATTAAAAAAATATTTTATGCCTGATATCAGGGAGCTCTGCAGGGCTCAGAAATGGATCAGACATTTCTTCACATAACGAGAATAGCCAAAGGCAGCATCTGATGTTCCACAAAAGGCAACAAACGCCATAAACAAGGTATATAAAATCTCCATGCTCCCGGGCATAAACTGCCTTCTGCCTACAAGAGATCAGGATGCTCTCCCAGGGATGGGTTATTCTTACCAGCAGGTGCCAGTTTCTAAAGCTACCTTCTAAAACAAATTATTTTAACCAGTATTTGTAACAGGAAAGTGATGGAGAGGAATGATCACCTGAATCTACAGCGACACATCCTACACCAAAGAAAACAGCACCATGCTTGTACCAAGTTAATTTCCGAAACCACTCATGAAAATAAAAACAAAGCCAGCACTTAAATTTTGTAACTGTTACTTTTTTTAAGTACCCTCTTAGAGCAATACAAAAATACATTGTAACAAAATGCTAAGAGGCAACAAACGAATAGCTACAAAAGAAGTCAAAACATCACATCAGCCCCAGCCTGCCAAAAATGAAGGGATCATAGCAGATAAAAGAAAACAGTGTTACAAGAAAAGTGGGTAAAAATAGAAGTGCCAGGGTATGACATGCCTTCAAGTTATAGAAAAAGCATCTGGATTGTCCTCAAATCCCCTCCTGACTGCTGTCTAACTCAGTAATCATCCCTCTTGAGCAACAGGGTTGTCTCAAGCAGAGCAATGGGGCAACGCCGACTTCTTTTCATCCGATGCCATTTGGGGCAAAGCACCTTCAGTCAGAGAGGGAACAATCTGTGCCCTTGGTTTCACAGACCTGGGTGCAGCCCAAGCCCAACTTTTGGCCAAGTTCAGAGGGTGGACACACACACGACCTTCTGCTCATGGCCCCAGGGAAGAACCTGCCCTCCAGCTGGGGAGCTTCAGCAGGGCCACCAAAAGCAGCTCTGCAGATTAATACGCTGGTACAACTCATTCCAAGCGAAAAGAAGAGCACAGAAAGCCTCAGCTCAACCTGTTAAGGCTCCAGAAACTTTATTTCCCCCTTATTTTTAGAGCCTGCCATTTATTGAGCATTGTTAAGGAGACCCACTTCTCTTCTGCACCTTCTTCTTTCACAACCCCAAGTTGCAAGGCTTGGCAACACATCCTCACGGGATACACACCACACAACATGCTGCTCCCTGCGGGGTTATTTGAGCACAATAACTTGAGATGTGTTTTATTCTTTATTTTTAAAGAGAAAATAGCCTTTTCAATTGAGCAGTTTTTACTTTTGCAGCAGTCACAGGCAACTGCACAGCTCTGTACCTGGTGCCTGCCCCTGTAGGTCCTTCTGCTAAAGTTTCAGCTGCAGAGAGGTAGTTGAGAACGTTTAAGCACAAGATGTTTTGCCATTTTGTGAAGCGTTAACACTGCTCAATGCTTTTAAAGGACGTTACAACAACTTGGCTGTGGACACGGACTTTCCAGCTTAAATTATGGATTTCGTAACAGCCTGAACATCACTTCTGGAAAGCAAAGACATTGGACCATTTCTCCTCTGTTCTTGCCGTGGTCCCCAAAGTCTGAACTAGGGAGATATTTGACTTTACATGTCTAAGACAGTGAGGGGGATGGGGTCGAAAATCCCCATTCAATGGAAAGTTGAGGAAAACAAACCCGAGCAGCTGAGTGTGAAAATTACATGAAGTTCAAAGCCATCTAGTGTGAGCCTTAGGATAGAGAAACAGTCAGGCAAGTGCACAAAATGCCTTCCACGTGTTCTGGATGGAAAGAAACTGAATTTTTTAAAGACTAACATGGAAACTGCTTTAAGCAATTTGTCATTTTCAATAGAGGTTCTGCAGTAAAAGAGAGATTTCGACAAGTTAAACAACTTCCTACCGGAGAGGCTGCATGCAATGTTTAAACTACCTCTCGCAGTCATCTTCGAAAAGAAATATTTCTAATTTTGCCATTCAGGAAGACTTTGAAATGTCACTGCCATTTGATTTGACCAGTCAAGAGGAAATGCAGAGTTGAGAGAAGGGGAAAACAATACAAATACCATTCTGTATTTTTTAACTTGGTTTCAGGCAGCTGGATGAGGGGGTGCTAAGCCGTGTGAATATTGGTCATTTACCTCCAAGAAGGGGAAACTTCAGACATATTTTCTGTAAATGTTACAACTTCAAGCTCACCTGGATATTACAAGGCATCAATGTAAAGTACTATCTGAAAGAGCTGAGACTGAGAGCACCCTTTTGCTAAACTTGAGCTGGAAACAATGTTTTTATGGCAAAAAGTCCCCTGAACATGATCCACTGCAATGCATAATAACGCTGAGGTCTTTTCTACATCGGGGACTTTGAGGAAAAATAAATACACAATAAATATTCCCCACTGCTTCTGCTGCTGGTTCAGCCAGCTATCAGCATTCAGCAGCGCTGCTGCTGTGTCCCAACACAGGAAAGGTCTGTCCTTTCGAGGCCTTGATGAAGTTTTGTTTCTCAGTTGGTGATGCGAACGGGAGGGCTTTGCTCAGCTGGGAGCTCAGGGAGGAGGGGGCTCTGCCTGACACAGCCCACAGGTTGCTGAGGAGATAGAATAAAAACGTCTAGGTTGTAAGGGACCTTAAAGATCATCTAGTCCAACTATCAACTTAACTCTGACCAAAAAAAAAAAAAAAAAAAGAAAAAAGAAAAAGAAAAAGAAATAAGCAATAAAAATCATGATACTTGAGGTTCATCAAACCAGAGCAACAGGAAGAGAACAGCAGCAAAAAAAATCAGCTGTGTGACTATTGTTTGTAAAATCTGTGATCAATACAGGAAAAGAGGAACTCCAGTTTGGATTAAAGCCTTTAAGATGGCTAAAAAAAGTCCCTAATTTTTCAAAGAAAAGTTTTTAATCTTCCTGGTGAGCACACAGCCCTGGACATGGAGGGCAGGAGGTGCTGCAGGCAGCAGAAACGCTCTTTGTCAGAAATCAACCAACAAATTGTATCCAGCACCTCCCGAAACGGGCTCCAGTCGGGCAGCTGATGTAACCTTCCCTGCCAACTCAATTGCACCGTGGAAAAATATGTGTATTCCCAGCCAGGGGCAAGATCCCATCCGGGCAGCTACCGCTACGGCAGACGCTGTACCAAATGAGAGAAGAATACCAAAAATAAAAGTTAACTGTGACGAGCCAGTTTGGGAGCCAGGGATTCCTTGTTTTCCCCAGCATCCTCAGGATGAGAGCAGGCAGCACCGTTCCAGCAAGATGCAACGACAACTCGGGCTCAGGGCTCACGAAGCAGGGCAGTCCCAAAGCAGGGCACAGACGAGCAGGCTGAGTTACGCCCCAGCTCTGCTAAATCAATTTGAAATAGATTTTTGGTTAATCCCCTGCAACCTTTTAACGGCGATGAGCTCTTCGGGATTGTGACAACTTGCCCGGGCTTTTAGGCAAACAGCAATTTCCACGCTGGTTTAGGCAAGCCTCAGCACCGATTATAGCATCTTTTACATGCAGACAGAAAAAGCCCTCTGCGATGTGTTACGTTAGCACATGCTTAAATTTAAGCACTCTCATTTTTACTGGGGCTTTTCTCATGTCTAACAGCTTCAGCAGATCCAGATTTGCACACTAACTGCTTACCGGTCTGCAATGTGACCAAGATATCCCATCCCAGATCAGAACTATGAAAAAAGGCTGTATTTAGCTCCTGGAAAAACTGATATGTGTGTATTTCCAGTGTATTTCCAGCATCAACTAATACAACTGGAAAATTGGCAACAGAAAACAAAAATAAATGGAAAAGCCACCTTGGACAGTCCTTAGGTCATCTCTTTTGCAGATAAAAATTTCAGTCTTTGACACGTTTTACAAGAACACAGTAAAAAAACCTATAGGGTATTTTAAATGGAAACACAGTCGTGGCAAACCTGCACCTGAGCAGGACAGCCTGGCCACGCAGAAGGGAGCTCCTCCAGCTGAAGCAATTTACCCATTTCCACTGATTTACTGTGGACCTGAGAAACAGCAGAGCCCCAGAGCACAGCGATGGGGAGCGGAGATTTGTGGGTCCACGACCTTGCCACAAACATCCTGAGTCACACAGCCTTTGTGCCTGGCCTCCCCCCTCCAAACATCACTTGGGGTCTTTTTAGTCCTCACACTCCTTCTCCTGCACAGCATCCCAGCAGGGACAACTCTCTCAGGTACACGCACTGCCTGGCACAAGATGGGCCCAAACTTCATGAGGCTTAAAAGATTGCCATTGTGCATCCAAGCAGTCACCACTTTTTCCACCCTCATAAAGGAATAAACTTCTGTTAAAGAATAACTCTGGAATGAGAGACCTAAATGCCACTTTATTGCCCTTAAAATGCCGGAGACCTGTGTGCATGGTGAAACTGGGCACCTTTCCGAGATAGTGTTTATAGTCATGGTCTGCTTTTCCCTCCTGGGCTCTTGAAATAACTCACAGGGACCAAAGGTCTCGAGAGCAGCATTTGTCAGGGAAAGGGAACCTGGAACTGCAGCAGCCACATCGCATAACCCAACTAGAAAGCCACAGAGGTCTCACGAACAAGTCGACTTTCAAAACCAACGTGTTCTGGCAGATGATTTACAGGACAAGTATCACTGTAACAGTTTCACCACGGGAACACCACAGAAGAGAATTTAAATGTTTTTACAGGATCAGAGGCTGCCCATGCATCTCATGATGAGGTAATGGGCATGGGAACTGTTCTGGGCCACAATGGTGGTGGTTTCATACTTTTCCTTTTCAGCTTTCAGATACCTGTGCCAACAACAAATTTTGCCACTTATGGCAAAATCTGTGGCATTGGCTGGTTAACAGTCTGAACTGCTGGAGTCATGGGATTAGTTTCTATTAAAAAGGGGAAAAAAAAAAAAAAAGAAGACAAGAAGAGGAGCTTTGGAACTCTTCACTGAAGCAGCATTTGAAAATACGAATACTAAAGTGCAGAAACTAAATATATATATATATTCATATATGCACACTAGTCACACAGAGGTTCTAAGAGCCTCACCCAAGAATTCAAACTATTTTGACAGGTGATACACAATGTTTTCACAATCTCCTCCTCTTAGGCTGGGTGCAGGTTGTATATAGATCTAAAACTTTCCCCTATATGTAACGTCCCTGAGCAGTCGACCTTTGGACCAGGGCAGCCCTGGTGTTCTCAACGCCCCACCTGGATTTTGCCCAGAGCAGTTCTGTGCCTCCCCAGAAAGTCAGAGACAGACAGTTATTGGGGGTTTAATCGCCTCACTCCATGTGTAGTAAACGAAACTTCCTGCCACATGAAGGATTTGTACAGATTATGGTTAAGTTCAGAGAAAAATATGTCCATGTGAAATTAGCTCTACAATATCAGCCTGTCCATACATCTTCATTTAAAAAAAAAACCAAAACCAAACACAAACAAAAAACCAAACAAACCCATGCAGAAAGAAAAAGAAAATGGGGTAATACACCTCTGGAAGATGTAGAAAAAAAAAATAAATTGGAAACATTAAAAAAAAAAAAAATGTCAGCTCAGTTCTCCATTTGGAAACAGTCTGACTAATAACAGCAGACAGTAGGTGACAGGGAGGACTCCATAGCGCATACAGACTACACAAAAGTTGACAAAACACTCTACGCCACTGCTAAGTAAGTTTGGTATTTGCACATAAAATAAACACACAAAGTTTTCTGGAGTATGGGCAAAAGACACTCTAACAATCACCAAAAAAAGCCATCTTCTCCCAATAAACAAGCAGCTTACTGATTTTCTTCAAAAACAACTGAATCCGTGATCCTCCCAGTGCCCCACTGTGAGCCCAGCAGAGCCCCTGGCCCTGCTCAAGCAGACAGGCTGCTGCTGTTCCTCTCAACCACAACCAGCGCACAGTAAGAAGATATTCTATATTTGTCACTTCATTGTTTAAGGAAAAATGCATACCAGGGAAAAGAGAAGGACACAATTCTTTGTTTTGCATCAGACTAATCCCTCTTTCACCCTTAGGACAGGGAGAGAACAAAGCCTGGCCTGGACCGGTGGCTGCCAAAGCCCCATCAGGCGTCCTGTCCTATGGCGCCTTCTCCAAGTGCCAGCCCTGAGATGGGGAGACTCAGCTTGGAAATGTCCCCAAATCCAGCCCACATCCAGACAAATCACAGGCTTCTCCTCGCCAGGATCACTGGGGATCAGCTACCCCAGGGTTGCGCTGTGCCACGTGTCCCCCCGGCTGTCCCCATGGTGCACAGGGGAGCCCTGTGGGCTGTCCTCCAGCAGCAGCCTGGAGGAGAACGAGTTATTTTAGGCACCACATCCTAACAGGATATTCAACAGCAAAGTTGCAACCCATATTATACAAGGATGTAGGCATTCAGGGTTCCCAGAACAAGAAGATGTTGGTCTAGACTGCTCTGTCACCAGCTGGAAAGAAAGTCACACTCCTGGCTGGTCCTGCAGAGACCCACTTTTGGAGACAGCCTCAGCACCAGTAACAAATCCAGCTGTGAACAGGGGAATCTTTCCTCAACCTGATGCTTTTTCTGCATGCACATATCTCCTGCTGCCCATCTCTCTCCTCCAGCCATCCTTGGGCTTCCCGCAAGGCTCCGGTGAATTGTTCCTCTGCAGGCCCAAGGCCCAGGAGCATCCTCCTGTATCCCTGCTGCTCAGATTGCTGAATGGGAGTTCTACACACGCTTTTGGGAAAGGAGGAGGACAGGCAGGTTCCTTGCTATTTTTAAGAAAAGTCTTTTATTCTGCAGCCCAGGTCCCCACCTGTCCAGTTCAGCCTGTTTGGGAGGTAACTTTCCCCTCTCTCATGCATCCAAAAAAAAAAAAAAACCAAACCTGAGACATCTGTATCTGTCATCAGTTTGGACTAACACCCACTTAGTGCAGGATCTGCACCACTGGAATAGGAGAAGTTGAACATCAAAGTTGGTTTGGGTTTGTTTTTTTTTTTGAAAGTACACAATATCTGCACAGCTTTGTTTGTGTTGAGGGAGTGGTTGGATTTTAGGCAGCTTCTTTTTCAAAGGCTTTTTTGTTAATAACTAAATGAAAACCCCAGAGTTGAGGTTTTCCCCTTAAAAAACAAGCCACTGTGATTAAGGACATGAAGAAAGAAAAGTCGGCCTCTTCCCAACCTAATTGTACTGAGGCACTGACTTAAGGGCTCCAAAATTACAGATGTATAATCCAAGACAATGAACTCTTTAGTCAAGGATTAGCAAACCATGCAAAACTGATTTCTTATTCAAATGCCTTGCAATTGTAAGGGCATCTGTTCCACTTTGCAAGCCATCCCAAAGGCTTTGTTTGTTTTTTTTTCCTGTTCCATTATGAAGACAGGGCACTTTGCATTATTTTCACACCGTGTAATAAGTGCTATTGTTTAGTCTAACAGGGGACAGTCAATGAAATCCAATAAATATTTTTATCTTCTTTTTCTTTTAAGTTATGATACAAGCCCTCTCAAATATAAAAACAGGAACTGTTCTCAGTCAAAAGCCAAGTCTGTAAAAATGTAACACAAAACGTCAGGATCTGAAGAAAAAGCTACTTTGTTTCTTCAAGGTCTACTAGGGGCAGTTAGAAAGAGAAAAAAAAAAAAAAAAGAATTTACGTAGGTTTAAATAATATTACTAACTAAAAACAGTTCAGTGCAAACGATGCCAAAGTCAGGACTGGGGACCAGCAGAAAGCACGGTGCCATCATTCCAGTCTGTAGCAGCAGAATAGCTCTGGAAACCATTTAAAGTGTCACAGGAGGGAGGATGGATGGAGTGTCTGACCTTTGGAAACCGAAGGGTGGATCTCAACAAAAATATCCCAGCTACCCTGAGCCACGCTGCTCCTGCAGGGCCAAGAAGGATGCTGGGCCACCTATTTGGTCTGGAAGGAAAAGCCAAAAAGAAAAATAAAGAAAAAAAAAAAAATCCAAATCTGCCAACATACCAGCCCAAGGTAAAAGCTGCCAAACTGCTCTGGAAACAGGCAGCCACAGCTCTCTATCAGATCAGTAAAAAACAAACTCTGGCCAACAGCCCAGGCTTGCATTTGTTTCCCAACACCAGATCCTTGAGGAGAACCCCAAATTTAAACCATCAAATGCACCAAATATATGGATCTCTATAGGCTGCCGGCAGGACTGAGCCTCACCTGTCAAACGGCCGCAACAGCAAAGGCAAAGCAAGCTGTGCGAGACCAAAATATAAAGTGAGAAAACAAAATATCAAGTGTCAAGAGAGACAGAGAAAATGATGATAGCAGTGAAAATTATATTTCTGCAGGAGATGGTCTAGCACGCTCAGCAGCGCTGTCACTCAGTGCCGAAAAGCTGCTGTTTGCTCTGTCCTGCAAGCGGTGCCTCCGGTGACAGGGCAACGGGAGCGGATAAGATCCTCACAGATCACAGGGGGTACGACCCACCCCTGCACCCTTGGTGCAAAAAGGTCACTTAACACTCAGTTTCTAGAAGGCAAAACTCTTTTTTTAACCCACAGTCAAGCTATAGGAAAAAGTCTGCAGAAATCTGGAGTGAGAGGATTCTGATTTTTTGCTGTTCCAGTAGCTGGGATGCAGAGCTGGAAGGAGCTCAGATGGGATGGAGGGGTCCAAGTACCAGCCCTCCGAGTACCACTGATTGCTCATGGTAAGGATCCCTGCCTTCTGCTAATGTTTTCTCCCAAACTCTTTACAGTCCTCCTATAAATTCACGGCACTTGCTCGTACAGAACCAGTCCTCCATGCTTTTCACCAAGAAATTTAAGTGACTTGCAGCAGACAAAGATCAAAATCCATATGCCTTGATTTATGCATTCCACTCAAAGTCAGAGGAAGCATAAAAAAAACCCCAAACACCTGAAATAACTAGCAAGTATAGCTTGTGTCTGGACGAAACTAAGGGAATGTAAATAAAAAACCTGGTCAATTATTTTAAAAAACCTCAATAGAGGTCCCAGGGATCCCACCCTTGCCCACAGCTCAGACCTTGCTAATGCAACAGAAAAAGCCCTTGAGGCACCACCATCTACTCAGTTTCCATTGAAGTTACCTACAAAATTGAGCGATGCTGAAATCTAAGGAATGAGGGATGTGTTGGTCTAAATCATCAGCTCTGCACAGCCATAAAAGTGCTACTCAGAAGATCTTTACACCTTAATGTAGCTGCCCTCGGGCAAATGTTTTCCCTGTGCAAGCACACACTGTCAAAGGAGCAGGGGTATTTCTCAGGCATCAGATAGAGAGAGACAAAAACAGCAGAAAGAGATCCATGAATGATTACAGCTTGGACCAGACAAAAATGACAATCCCAAACACAATGAGCTATTGATGGTTTGGCTTTCAAACCTGTTAAAAGAATTTGTTAAATTTCTAACAAGACACATGCAAGATGAATCTTAAATCTCACAATAAAAGGTCAATAATTCACTCATGCAGGAGTTGTAACTTGGTTTTAAAAAATAAGCTGAAACAAAACACAGGATGGTGTTAACATCTTATTTTGCAACGATGCTGAATGACTGCTCTAATTAGACTGTAATTGTAACTTAATTGCACTGTGATCTGACTGGCCATAAATAGGGAGCCTGGAGTCCCATCTCAATGGGTGGAAAGATTAACCTTATTGTGGAAAACATAATCCCATTTCATGCCATTGAAAGGATCGTATTAATTCCTGAAAATTTTTATAACAGCAAAGATGTGGCACTTAGGCTCTGATGTCCATCTCTGGGGTGCTATCTCATGGCCCTGGAGAGGATGGATGACTGGTTTGCCACAAGCAGGATCAACTTCTAAATCCTGCCAAGTACTGCACTGTAAATCCAGGCATAGTAAAGATAAGGTCTTCCTCAAAGCAATATTTTAATGTACACACATACACATTTCACGACTATGAAACGCGGTGCTACTTGAAAGAAAGGTTACTGATTTGTAGCAAAATATATTAGAAGTGATGTGAAAGAAAGATTCTGCCTTTTCTCATTTTACGTTTCAGCAGTGACTAGCCCTGCATGATGCCCAGGGTCAGTGCTGAAAACAGGCCTTTATAAATCTAAAATGCATGAACGTCTCCCAAGTTTTTGCCTGGCAAATCTTTCTTTCCACTTCAAATCCACTTGGGTCCTAAAAGAATTTGGGTCAAATGGAAAAACGACTCGCAGAATTCACCGCACAAGTGATTGGTGCTCGGCTACGCAAAGAGTAAAGGAAAATGCTTTTTGGAGCTCATGCGTGAGGCTGCAGAAGTAAACTCCTAGGAAGAGTAAGAGCCTGCTCTCTAAACAGCTTCCTGCATGATAAAAGGGAGGCAAACTCTGCTCCCTCTCAGGGAGGGATGGGTCCATCAGCGCTCGCCTTCTCCCTCTGCAACGATGTTCAGCGTCACCACTAAACAAAGCGACACTCTGCTTCCCAGTGGTTGCTACACTACTGAGCGCAAAAAAAATTTACAGATGCATCCACTTTTTTTTAAATATTCTACCAAAATAAAAAAATCCAAGACGGCAATTCTTTCACAAGCTCTCCCGAGAAAAT